>MU182133.1:509535-535099 GCA_016904865.1 Pissodes strobi
TTTCGCAACTTGTTACATCAATAGCTATTTTAATTTTCCCTGAAAAGTCAATTTGTCCAGACATTTTCGAAACAGAGAAGTATTTATCATTTCTCCTAAAAATTCCGTACCGAACTGTTGTCTTGACTTTTCGGTGCTAGACCGATCTTATTTGGTAATTACTGAGACAAGATATCAGTTAAAAGATCACTCAACTTCACGCAAGCTAGAAATGTACGGTCCAGATGCTAAGCTTCTAGTCGGATGATCGGTACGGAAAATTTGTGACTCTCAATATTGTTATATCAAAAAATAAGTAATAGCTGTAATCTTGTACCTATCTATTTTAATTTTTTTAGGCGTAAAATCTGAGACAATCCAAAGTTTTCCCAAACCGCCATTCAATGATCCATCGTACACCGCAGATAATGTCCAAGAAGTCTACACAAACGCTTACCAGCACACTAGTTGTTTTTATTCAAATACTCTATATAATAGAATCACGTTACCATATAGAAATAGTGAAGAGAACCAACGAAACGTATTACCAGAAAATAGTAACAGCATTCACAGTATAGCATGTCAGATAAAGCAGGAACCCAGTGAAAAGGAAAACAACGGTAAGCTGGAAACTTTATTTCTGAATAATCATAATAAATTTTAGTAAATTATTCCTAATTCAATATTTTGAATTGATGAGAAAGTCTATCTGAAATATCGCATTTATAAATTTCATAAATCTTTATACAGGAAGTTATATTCCTGTATTATCTCACCATTACAACAACATCTGTTTTCAAAATCTAATATAAAGGAAATTTTGTGTGTTGATTTATACCGCCTAATTTAAAAAAAAACTCCAAACAGGGCACTTTGGCATCTAATATAAAGTTTTTATAAAACGGAAATATGCTGGCATAGCTAGAGAGAATATTAGCGTAAACGAAACAAGGCAATTTAAAGGCATTTTGTGTTTTAAAGGCAAAAAACGGCCAAGTGGTTGGAAATGTCATACAAAAATGCGCCTACAAATAAAAAATAAACTTTCGCAAGAAAAGGAATCAGATTGATACATGGTTAGACCTAAAGAAACTATATAAAGTCAAAAATAAGAAAAACATTGTAAAGAAGTTTTTACTATATGGAGAAATAGGTTTTATTAATTGTTACTAAATAATTCAGAATTTTAATACCCTTTGGAACAACTAACTCAAAAAATGTTCAAAGTGAGCACCGCCTGCCAGCTGGCACTCGTCTACAAGTCTTTGGCGTAAGACTTCTACTGTCTCCGGTTAAGGTGTTGTTTTAGGATGCCCCCATAAAAAATAATCCAGAGGTGACAAATCCGGTGACCTGGCTGGCCATTCAAGAAAGGGTCCTCTTCTTCCAATCCAGCGACCGGGAAATATCTAATCAAAATCAAATCAAATCAAAATCAAATGGCGGATCAACAAGGGAGTGAAGGCCGAAGATTCTAGCCCACACATTCAATTTTTCAGTATTGACTATATGAACCTCATGGGATTGTCTAGGATTGATATCAGACCAGTAGCGACAGTTAGTGCGATTTACATTACCATTGAGGAAAAAAAAATACATTTGTCCGAAAAACAAATATTGTAAATAAGACGTGGATAAACAATAAGCATTTCGCTTAGTTCTTCACAGAATTGCAAACGTCTGTCGTAATCACCTTCGTTTAATTCTAGCTCTAGCTGAAGCTTATAAGGATGAATTTTTTGTGGTACTTCAGTATTCTGTAAACACTACTTTTACTTATTCCTGCCCCTGTCACCAATTGTCTGACACTCATTCCTGGTTCGGCATGGAGTTGACCCAGAACGACCCCGAATTGAACTTGTTTCTTTTTTCTCAGAACACTTCCAGTTTTTTATAAAGTTAGCTGCCAATTCTAGCACGTACTTTCTATTGACATGTTTGTCTGGATGTTGGTCATTAAATAATTGCTGTTCTACTGGCACATTTGTTATGTGCAAAAAAGTTGCTAGTATTTCAACCTTCTCTGTAGCAATTGCTATTGTAAACTATTGCTTAAGATCACAATGTCAGGGAGACCAATAAGCCGTACACATTACTAAGAATACGTTCAAAATGAACGACAAACTAATGAAAAGTACTGCCCAGAAAGCAGATAAGATAATAATAAAATCAAATTCTTCAGATAGTAAAAACGCGTTTACATTTTTTTGCTTGTTTTCGACGCAATTTCGATTCTTTATGTCTAACCATGTATCAATAATTTCATCCTGATTCCATCTTTTGCGAAAGTACATTTTTTTAAGTGTACGCGCAATTTTCCATGAAATTTCCAACCACATTCCAAAAATTAGACAGAGTTGAAAAGAGGTTTCAATACGTTTTCAAATGAGGTACCACTCGACCCGTCATTCCATTTAAGATTTTAAGGGTAGAGGGTCTTTGATTATATTTACGTGGCTCCTGGAGCCTTTATTTTTGAAGGTAGAAAAAAGTTTTTCACCAAAATTGTAGGTTTTCCATACCTATCTCAAAAATGGCACACCCAAATATCATCAATATACTCGAAAGAGTTAAAATTTGAAATCAGAAAAAAAATCTTTCGTTTTAGTGCATAATATACAGGGCCTATATTTTTCCATTTTTTCATGCAATTTTTTTTTCCTGGAAACTTCAAAAGTTAATATGGAAAAAACCAACAATTTTTGTGTAAAACTTTTTTCCTAACTTCAAAAATAAAGGCTCCATTAGCCACGTAAATATAACCAAGGACCCTGTATATATCACCCCCGCATGGTGTCTGAACTGGAGGGTTGGAAAATATTTGCAGATTATTTCCCCCTCGAAAACAAACTTCACGTGTTTGGCCGTTTCTTGCGTTCAAAACAAAAATGCCTTTAAATTGCCTTGTTTCGTTTTCGCTGGGGCATCCTGTAGATATTACTTATGTATTGAAATTTTGTAAGTGTATAGGTATTAGGCGAAGTTCGACTTTAATGCTTTTTAATTTTTTCTATCGGTTGACCTGCCTACACTAACAGCATATTTTGTAAGGGCAAAAAAGTGAAGTAATTTGTAAGGAAGCAAGATGAAGATAATAATATATGTACAAGTAACAGACATGAAGAAAAATCTACTGATAGTAACAATTTAATGCAATGCACACCAAATCTTTTTTGGGTCTTCCTCGTAAGTTTCTACATAAAAAACTATCTTTCATCCGAAAAGTAAACCTTTGCATCTAGCAGTCAGTGTATAGCAAAGCATTTTCGCGTATGATAGACTACCGCCACTCTCTTTTTTAACACGCGCCTCATCCTACACAAAATTTAATAATGTTAATTGTTATTTTTAATCCTCTCCTACAAAAATACCCTAGGGCAATGTAATCCGACAAACATAGGGGGTGAAGATTCTAATTGAGGGCAATCAATATTAATAAAGCTATTATACAAGCAGAGCCCTTTCAACGCTAAGTCAACAAGGCGTTAATACACTGAGGGTGGTAAACACAAATATTCTCTTAATCGAATACAGTAATACCCACACACATGGTAATAGAGAAACTAAACACTAGTGTGTACAAAATGTCAACCAAGGAGCTTACAACAGTATTCTGACATTCTAATTTTCTCAGGCCTCTAGCAGGTGCTGTAATATCGATTGTATTTCATTCTGATATGGTTATTTCTTATGGATCTATTTAAATAAATTGTTAAAAATGAAGATTCGAGAATTTAAAACAGTAAAGCGCCGTGCGGTGCCGGACTAAGAGGGCGCGGGCTGAACATCGTCGCGCCCGAGACCTGAAAAATCGTGATTTTGCCCCCTGCCCCGCTCCATCTATCCAGCCAGCCTGAGTATACTGAGTAATGATGAACCGGCCAAAAGCTTCTGTCCCGATTGTCGATTGATTGTTTATGCTTTCAACCTGGCTTGCTTGATTGAACTTATCGGCCTTATCGCTTGTCGTGATTATACAAAAATAGTACGATGGGGTCGGTGCGTCAGTCCTTGTGTTTTAAAATTGAATAAGAGTGCCGCATTTTAACAAAAACAAAAACTCGAAAAAGGAAAAAAAACTACTGAGAGATTTAGAAAAGACACCAAAAATTGACAATCTTTTGCCAAGGCAAAATGTACGGAAGAAATTGTTAGGTACTCCGGAAAGGGGGAATTTAGGTAGGTGGTAGGTACTTGATTATGACTAAGTACATAAACTGTCTAGGTCGCCAGAAGAAAATTTTAGGACACAGGTGTTCTATAAAGTGGCTGTATATTTTGACATTGAATTAAAATGTTCATTTTTGTTGAATCTGCAAAATTTAGGTGATAAGGTTATTTTGGAATTGTATCCTAATAATTTACAAGAAGCACTAGGAAATGAGTGCATACAATTCAAGTACTTTCTAAAATCGATCACGACTACCTTAAAAGAAAATTGCAAGAATGCTTTTGATTTATTGCAACTATTGCATCAATATATAATTACACCTTCATTTCCCAATATAGAAATAATTTTGAGAATGTTCTTGGGCTTAATGATCACGTATACGCAACTGCAATGGAGAAGATCATTCTCCGTTTTGAAGAAAACGAAAAATTATCAAAAAAATTCCCTAAAGCAAGAAAATCTTAATTCGCTTGCTATTTTATGCATTAAGGTGCGTACAGACCTGACGCGACGCGCGCGCGACACGCACGCGACAGTCCAAAATTTATAAGTGTGGACGGAGCGCGCGCGCGGCGCTAGCGCCGCCTGTCTAAGGCGCGTCGCTACCCGTCTGCTGTCGGTTTTTCGACGGCAGATCAAAGAAATAGCGAGGCGCAGTGTGGACGGGTAGTAGTAGGAGCGTAGCAATCGCGCAAAAACCAGTGAAGAAGTGCAATAGAACTTAGTCGCGTGGCGCGCGCGTCTCTCTACATGGCTCACAGCAGGCGCGCGAGAAAACCGTGCGCGTCGCGTTCGCGTAGCAGGCGCGCGGTCGGCGCGTCGCGTGCGTGTCGCGCGCGCGTCTCGTTAGGTCTGTACGCACCTTAAACAGTGGTCTTCTGGAAGAGTTAAATTTTGATTCAATAGTTGATGAATTTGCCAGGCGGAATTTTTATTAGATTGTATGAAAGCAAAGCTTGTACACGTAGAAGAAATTAAATAGCGTGCATAGGATCATGCACAAAAATACTGGAAGGCAATATTGAAGTCATTGTGTATATTCCTTAATAAGATAGACACTGAAGATAAACAGATTTTGTTATCATTGTAATCAGCTTGGTTCTCATAGGTTGAGGAGAATTAAGAACATCACGAAAGCTTCGATAAAACTATATTGGTTATAAATTAATATTCGTATATGCTGGCCAAAATGCACAGTATGCAATCTTATAATAATTAAACAATAACCTGATTACCTAATGTAATAATAATCGTCAAAAAGCTGTGCTGGGCAATTGCAATATATTGTGTATTGCTTAACAAATTAAACATATTTTACAGGATATGAAGTCAATACCCTTGTGACCTTATATGCCCAGTACAATCATAAAGATTTTTTACGTTTTCAGTTTTTCTATTCTAGTCTTTTTTTTAATAGCAGTTGCATTAAGTATATGATTTGTTTTCTACTTCTTTATTACCTAGCAACGTATAGGAAAAATAAATTTCAGTATAATCGAAAATATCTTCATTGACTTTATTCAATTAATAATAGCTATTATTATTATTAGTATTCTAACCCGTAATGGTGTAAAAGCACTTATTGTATTGTATAATAGGCGCGAGAGAGATAAAGCTATGAAGAAAAGTGAGATACTAGAGTGCTCGGGAAGCGAGAGATCGGCCGGTCGCTGCTTGAAGAAAATTACTTTTTTACATTTAATTCTATTTTTCCATTACCATTTGAGAGAAAAAAAATTATTCATGCACCTATGTATTCTAAATACTTAAGGCAAACTTTTTGCAAGAATAAAAATTTTTGATTTGAGCCTTCATTTCGGAGAGAATGCGAGGTGAATACAAAAATGAGTATATTTCAAACAGATTTTGCCCAGGTTCGAAGCGAGATATTTCAATTTTTTGATTTATTTTTCCGTAAGGGCCAATGTAATCTGCATATTTCAAGCAAGGATAAAATAGTTATTTGTGTATTTAGAGCGCAAAAGATTACTGCGCTCCGCTACGCGTCGCGCAGTAACATTCTTTCTCAAGCGGCGATCTTACTTTGCGCTCGAAAAACACACAGAATTTTTTCTACAGCCGTATTTTTTAAAATTAAATGCACATTTTTCTCTATACTTATTCTGAAATTTGCGAATGACTGTCAGTTTTGACATATTATGTTCGGGCTTCGCGCATATTTAGAACAGGATTGCCAGCAACAAACTGTAACAAACGCACGACTGTCATTTATTTATCTTCGGTTTCCATGACCATTCAGCACACTAGACGGAAAAAGCGAGAATTTCCTTTTCCATGTTCGCGCTAGAGCGCAAAATAAGGATCCACGGCATTAGTTGATTTTGCGATTTCATTTCAATTTAGTATTTAGTTATTTTGCGCGCGGCTGTAGAAAAAATATAATTCGTACAAAAATGTAGATGAATTATATATGAAAATATTCAGAATTTAATATCCTACACGTTCATATAATAATCTCGATTTTTAGGTATACTGCCCTTTTGCCAGTTATGATTTTTTATTACCTTCGGATTTTGAATTAATATAATAAAGCCTTCATTCTGTGAAAATTTTAGCTTGTAACCCCGAGGTGCCCACAGAAATCATTTTACAGAAGGCTTTTACTGCGTTGGGCACTCTACTATAAGCTGTCGAATGATAGCAAGGCCGTATTTAGGGGGGTGTTTGGGGTGTTCAAACACCCCCCCGAAAGTCTCCGAAATTTCAGATAATTTTATTACCTTAAATTGGGATAGCCAAAACGTCGATCGGTCAATAGCGTAGACCTTTTTGGTGGCCCACTGCAGGACTAAAATCAATTGAAAATAAATGGATTGTTTTGGAATAAAAATAAACAAAATTTGTCGGAATCACGTTGCCATAAGTTGGTCTTCATGTATGATACGTGATGGGTTCAAAATCATGACGGTCTTCTGAAATTTAAAGAAATGGTTGAGCCCATTGTAGAGGCCATGGAAGAACTTTCCGCAGCTATGGATAGCGATACTTCGTCCAAGGCAGATCAAGTTTTAAAAGCTATAATTTCTCCAGACTTTATTTTACGTTTTTGTACAGCTGTAGTTATCTTTCAACATACTCCTAAATTGTATAAAATGCTGCAAGCTATCGGTTGCGATTTAGTTGAAGCGATGGATCTTATTAATACCATCTATTCAATAATAAATGAAATGCGGCAAACTATAGATTTCTGCTTTTCTGATATATTAATGAATCTGTTAAGATTTTAAATTCCATTAAAGGCGAGATGAATGTGTCATGAATAGTCTCCACTCAAACACGTCGATCGGCGTAACGTTGAGGCAAGTTCACCAGAAGCTTACTATTGTACAGCAATGGAAGTGCCTTTTCTCGATGATTTTTTAAGTCAGTTAAATGCCTTAATGCCTATATGCCTGTAGTAAGTAGTTGTAGTAAAATAATTCAATGCGAATATTCGCTTTTTTAATTGATTATACCCTTACTCTCATGCATATAATCATATCGTCCCATCAGCCTAAGCTCTTTTCTCCTTTCTAATAAAAGACGAACATGAAGGCGTAATTTCAAACCGTATGCAAAATGCCCTAAACATCATTAAGAATTGGAGCGAAGGGAAGGGACTCTCCCTAAATCCTAGGAAAACCATTCTTGTCCCGTTTACAAAAAGAAGAAAACTAGAAATGAGAGCGCCCATCCTACATTGAACACAGTTAACTTTTTCCACCGAGGTAAAATATTTAGGGGTCACACATGACCGTAAACTAACCTGGAACAAGCATCTAGAAAACACCATCTCCAAAGCCACAGAGGCAATATGGACATGCCGCAAAAAAATGGTAACCAAACACCAAACAATAATAAAGTCCACAGTCACCTATGCCTCACTGGTATGGTGGCTAAAAACCCAGCAAGTCACCGCTCGAACCAAAGAACCAAACTTAATAAAGTGCAAAGGCTGGTACGCCTGGGAATAACATAAACAATGTCAACGTGCCCTAACGCAGCCTTAGAGATACTGCTGAACATGCATCCTCTTCACCTCGGTGTGAAAAACGAGACGTTTATCAGTGCTCACAGGCTATTCGAAATAGGCAAATTAAAGCCTGGAGATTGGACTGGTCACCTGCGCATCTTTGAAGAAATAAAACTGGAAAATGTCAGCAAACCAAGTGACAAAATGACGGTCATGTTAGACTTAGATGTTCCATTCGCACTGGTTATTGATATCAAAGCTAGTCTGGGAATGTATGTAAGCAAGCCCTAAAACAACTAGCAACACACAACCAGGCAACTTTAATGTGGGGTTCTGGCCATAGAGGCATAGAGGGCAACGAAAAAGCAGACTGTCTTGCGAAAGAAGGAGCTGGAACACCATATTATGGTCCAGAACCCTACTGTGGCCTTATGAAGAGCCACATCACCGAAGAACTAAACAAATAAAAAAAATACCAACTGTAGTCCTACGGGAGAAACACTCCAGGACTAAGACAGGCGAAAAGGTTTATCACCATCTCTGCATATATTTCGGAGTGCTGTAAACCGTGCTCAATGGTGTAACATAGGAAGTTTATAGACTTGTCATTCTAGTATCTTTGCCTTACCTTAAAATAAAATTCCATAACAAAAATGGATGTGGCAGCTTGTAAAAATACTCACTAGTAGTGTAATTTTTATTTATAACATTATGAAGAATTTTGATGCATCCGTCAGCGCTCTAATTCTGATTGATCTGAAAGTGGCAGCTGTATACCGCCGGCCATCGCATGGCGGATTCATGAAAATTCACTTTTTGGTGATATTTAGATATTTTATGTAAAAGCACCCACTGAAAAAAAATCCTGGCTACGGCCCTGAATGATAGTAACTTTGAATTTAACCAGAGGGTTAAAAGCTCCGGTTAATTTAATCCGCAGGTTAAATTCGAAGATACTGTCATTCGATAGTTTATGAAAACTTAAGATAGGAATGTGCAAACCGTTTTCTTTGATCTCGTGCGGTTTAGATTTTAGAGCCTGTCAAAGTGTCAAAATACCCGACTTTCAACTGTTAATATTTGGTAAACAGCTAAAGATAGGTATAGGATATTATACACAAAACGTGTTTAGATTTTTCTAGAGAGTCCAAATATGTACTAATATACAGAGTGTTCCATTTAAAAATATATCAAAGTGATCCCTAGCACTTTTATTTGATGCTCAATTGTTTTTGCTGAACATATCCGAATTCGCGGGAGAAAATTACATAAGATGGCTATTTCAGTTTTTTTTTTATAAAAGTACAGGGAAAGTCAAAAAATCGCCTTGTCTAGTCCTCGTTGGACAACCCTGTACATATTCTCAGATAAAATGAGTACAATTGAAAACTAAATTGATCTCAAACCTAATTGAGATTATGGTATCGTATTTAAAATAATAACAAAATTCTTTGCAATAAGTATCCCAAAATTTATTATAGGATCACCAACACCTAATCGTAAGTTCTAATTCATTAATACTACCTAATTCCTTGTTTTGAATATTCTTAACTAAAGTTTAAATTTTTGACTAAGTAGGTAACAGGAACACCTTAAAAAACTCATTAAATAAAGATGAATCCCTAATTAAAAAATCATTTATAAATTATTAATCCCATGACAGCCATAGCAATGGACAAATAAACAGCTAAAAAATATATTAAATCAAATTAAATTGACCTCTGATCGAAAATCGAAGGGAACTCAATTCGGTAACCTGCTTATGAACAAAAATCTAGTCATAGTTATGTAAGACGGTCTACTGCTATAAGCGTGTGCGAAGATGTTGATTGAAGCCATTCTTGAACAAGACGCAGGTTGTAATTAGCGGGAAACAGATGTCCTGGGAGTGAGTTCCACAGTGATGCAGTGCGCCAGACAAAGGAGTTTTTGTAAAGCGATGTTCCAGGTCTTTGCTGGTTCTTAGGTGCGGTCTTGGCGTCTGCCGTGACTGTCATTTAAAGTAGAGTGCGATGAAAACATTTGGGCGAGCATGTTTGCTTTTTTCCTTGGCTGTAGTCGCCGTGATGCCACGTTCGTCTGTCAAAGATGGGAAAGATGCTTTTGTAGTTTTTACTTACTGGCTTTGCTACCGACCAGAAATTCCTGCAGCCACTGGGGTATTGGAAAAGTGTATTCCTCATCCTTTGATTGTGTTTGTCCTTAGTTTCGTCGATCACACGTTTGCATTCGTTTCTCGCTTCGACAAAATAATTGCGATTTTCAGCGGTCAGGTTTTGCTGCAAGTACTTGTAGGCTTGCTGTTTCCTACTTAAAGCTCTCTCGAATCTCCTGTCGAATCAGGGCTTTCCTTTTGACGGTAACTTGATGGAATTTGGGATGTATGCTTCTATTCCTGAGGAGATTACTTGTGTCATCTCTGCGTCAGTGTCGAAGCAGACGTCGGCATCGAGCCATGGATAATCCAGGCAGAACTCCCTTAGTGTGGCTCAGTTTGCAGAATTGTAATGCCAGATTTTGCGAGGCAATGGTGGATCCGTCTGTAGAAGTGGCAATTCACAAAGCGTTGTAATAAGTTTGTGGTCGGAAGTACCTAATGGCGGACCAATTGTAATTGTGTACTGATCAGGATTGGTGGTTAGAAAAAGATCCAGGAGGGCGGCGAGTTCGCCCCTCTCTGAGATTCGAGTTGGCTCGTCTACAAGTACAAGTTGCTGATGGCAAATGCTTCAGCTTCTCTACCTTCATTGTCGGTCTTGTTGTGATGTTTGAGCCAGAATGATTATTTCTGAATTGGGGTGATCGACCTGTATTGAATCAAAAGTGGTAGCTTGTGTTGAGAAAAAGCTTTGGTAGGCTCTGTCGCTCGGAGGGCGATAGAGACAACATATAAACTTGGTTAATCCCTTGGCGGTGAACTTGAGCCACATGACGTCAAGGTTGTTCGGTTCGAATGTTTCCTCGCGGTGACATAAAAGGTCGCTTCAGACAAAAAGGCCTATTCCGAACTTATCTCTAAATCGGGTATGTAAGTCGTGACCAGGATAGGGGTAGTTGACTGTTGCTGTTGTAGAACATACTTGTGTTTCTGTAAGGGCTATAGTATGTGTGGTCTATTTGCTTGTAGATGTTGGTGTACCGAATTTATGTTTGTTAACCAAGGAATTATGGCCGACAGTAAGGGTGTAGCATTCAAGTAAATGTACGTAACACAAAAAAAGTAAATCAGAGAATTGCAATAATATTAGCAAGACGTTTCCTATCCAAGATACTGTCGGATACGGTAATGAAGAAATTCGGTATTAGTTAATCAAATAACGGTAATATAGATACGATAAAAGATCATAAACAATAAAAATGCATTTAAAGGTAGTTTCTTTCGATAAAGATAAGGTAAGTAACTATATGGCAGAAAGCAAAAAAAAATAGATAATTACAATGATATTAGCAAGACATTTGCTAACCAAGATAATATCATATACCGTAATGATGAAATTCGGTATTGATTAATCAAATGACTGTAAGAAACGGTAATGGATAGGATACAAGATAATAAACAATAAAAAAGGCAGTTAGCGGTAGTTTCGATAAATATAAGGTATAGTTAAAGTAAGTAATTATACGGCCTACTTGTATGTCATTCTCATATAAATGTCAAACGTAAGTGGAATTCACTGGCAGTGGCTGATGGCTATTGCTTGACTCATACAGCTACTTAGTAATGAGGTGATAGCAAAGAGTACTTATTAAAGAGTGGACAGCGCTTTGATCCCTGCGCGGATGCCGCCGTGACCTCGTCCCTTTAAACTGGTGGCGCAGCGTTGCCAAGAGTAATAGTTTCTCTTACAAGCGATGCTGCCTTTTACCTTTTAATTTATTAAAAAAGCGAATATGGCTAATATGAATAAATTGATTAGAGGTATGTTTCTTAGTTGTGTACATCGAAAGACATCAATAAATGCAAAACAGGTTCTATCTACTGTGTTTTAAGAATGTAAAATGTATAACATGTTTTAATTTGAAATTTTACAAAAAAAACACAGATGAGATCATGTTATTAAAATTAAAAGTGATACTTTTTTATTGGGCGAATTTTAAAAACTTTAGGAATCTTAGAATTAAAAAAAAAATATTTGGAAAATATGAAGAATTTAAAAAATGTTATCCTTCATCTGCATATTTTCGTTCTTTCGTATTGGTAATTAAGATTTATTTTCATTTCGTATTTTTAATACTTATAATAATTAATAGATACTTGCTTATGCGGGAATGGAAAAGAACTCTGACGTGATATTCTATTTAGATAAAATAAACCTTAGGAGAACTACACAACAGGCATTTTTTATGCCAATATCAACCAGTAAATTGAAAAATATACATACATTTAGGGATTTATTCTGTTAAAATTAAAGCTATTATAAACACTAACAGGAAGGTACCTATTTATTAGTAACAAATATTCAGTAATGCATATCCACGAGCGTTTTTCTCTGAGCCCCGTCGAAAGCTGTGACTTGGCAAAAATGCATTTTCGCAGTATTTTTTCAACACCATGTATAAAGTTAAAAGTGTAAGCCACTTTAACGCCAGTTATTAACGTCATTAAGTCACTAATTTTGTCTAAGAAGAGCATGGTAGTGTCAATCTTTTTAGCACTTTCAACTTTATAGCAATTACAGGATCATTATGAAGATAATTCCACATTCTAAAATTCTAATTAGTTATATGAGTAACTTTATGAATACTTTTTTTAGTCTTGGAGAACATCATATAGACCATAGACGGATATAAGTAGGTATCTACGATTTCGCGAATTATTTTTTTCCACTAGAAAAGGGGTGTCCTATAGAGTATTTTAAGCCAAAAAAATCGGAGGATCCCCCACATTTGAGCCGAAAAAAAGCCCCAAAGTTCAAGTTTTGAGGTTAATTGACGTAGAACGGACAAAGTGCCTCTACTACTTTCCCAGGTGGAAGGGGAAAATAATTACATTGAACGTGGAAATAATGAAATTTTAGTAATCGACGCCAAAGGTCTGCCACAGTGTTGCCAAAAGTTGCACATTTGGCCAATTTTGGGTATGGCTTGGGTAAGCACTTTTCCTTCTGTTGAGCCCCGGAGCGACCGGAGGTCATGCGTGAAGTGAAATATTACTTTCATGACAAAAATATTCAGAGCTGACGTTCAGTAATCATCGCCACACGTTATTAATGTTCTAATATGTTTTGAATGTTGGACAGTGGAATATATATTTGCGGAAATACATGCAAGCTGCTGTATATCCACGATAATACGGCTCTTGGAATTTTTTGTTTACATTTCACACATTCTTCTAAACATAAAACACACAAAAATATCCAAGCCTTTCTTCGCGCAAGTGAGTAGTGGCTTAAACGAGACGAAACTAACCACTAACCCAAACTAACCCAAACTAACCCAAACTAACCCAAACTAACCAAATCTAACCCAAGCTAACCGATTTTTTTTCGCCTAGGCTTCCGTGAAGAAAGGCTTGCGCGAAGTGCGTACTGGCTTAAACGAGTCGAAACTAACCCAAACTAACCAAAGCTAACCCAAACTAACCAAAGCTAACCTAAGCTAAACAAAGTTAACCCAAACTAATCAAAACTAACCCAAACTAACCAAAGCTAACCAAAATTTTGTCGCCTAGGCTGGCGTGAAGTTAGGCTTGCGCAAGTGCGTAGTTCCTTAAATGGGACGAAACTGACCCAAACTAACTCAAAAAATGAAAATGACTTATTTCCGCAAGAAGTTTTTTGAGGTATTATGTTTAGAAAAATATTTATAATGTAAAACAGAAACACGTTTTCGTGTAACTAATTTCAGTTATTCTAGGGTCGAAAAAATTAAAATTATGCATTTCCGCAAATTTTTTTTTATGATTTTGTATTTGGGGAGGTTGCTCTATACTAAATAAACAAATATTTCTTACATAACTGATTTCAGCTAAGCAAAAGTTGATCCCATATCTTTTCAGTCTCAAACGTCTGGCAACAGTGTGCCTTCTTCAAAATATCTATTTCCATGGTGACTTGTGACATTTGACAGATGCTTAGCTTACAATTATAATTACAAATAATAGTTATTTGTGTATTTAGAGCGCAAAGTAACGAATTGCCGCTTGAGAAAGAATGTTACTTTCGTAACAGTAATCTTTCGAAAACGGCAATCTTACTTTGCTCTCGAAAAACACACAGAACTTTTTCTACAGCCGCATTTTTTAAAATTAATTGCACATTTTCCTCTATACTTATTCTGAAATTTGCAAATGACTGTCAGTTTTGACATATTATATTCGGGCTTCGGGCATATTTAGAACAGGATTGCCAGCAACAAACTGTAACAAACGCACGACTGTCATTTATTTATCTTCGGTTTCCATGACCATTCATAGCACACTCGACGGAAAAAGTGAGATTTCTCTTTTCCATGTTCGCGCTAGAGCGCAAAATAAGGATCCACGGCATTCGTCGATTTTGCGATTTCATTTCAATTTAGTAATTAGTTATTTTGCGCGCGGCTGTAGAAAAACTTTTATTTTGTTTCATAGGGCTATGGGCCGCTTACTGGCCAATCTGTAATCTAATCTGTGGTGATAGTGCAACAACGTCAAAGATGGGGATTGTTGCGATCCGCGTTGACGTGTACGTGAGGAACTATGTTGTGCTTGGGCAATCGTTTTGCTACAACAGATGCACAGGTACACCATTTTATAAGGATCCTTTTTTCAAAAAATGCATTCACCAATTATTATCAAAGTAATATACTTAATGTACTTCTGGCCATGTTTGACTCCACTCGGGGAGGCAGTACGGCTGCTAGGAATCAGTACTCTTTCAGTAGCGCAGGTAAACCAAACTACCGCTATATCAAGGATTTTGTGTGCTGGAAACTTTTACGAGAACAACAGCTCTTTCAGTTGGGATGCATCGGACATGTAGTTCAAGTAGATTAAAGTGTCGTCACAAAACGAAAGTACAATGTAGGCCGAGAAGAACTGTTCTTCTCGGATGTAGGACGAGTTGTGGCTCAAAAATCAGATTTGGGAATTGTTGACACTTCAACCGAAAAATAAGTCGTGGTGTATCTTAGATAAAGATCAAAAGACGCAATGGTACATTTCTAAACTTTTTACACCATATTACTGAAAACTATATATTTTAATATAAAAGTTAACTTATATGTGTATTTGTTTAGCTTAATTTGGGTAAGTTTCGATACTTAAGCTTAGTTTTAGTTTACTATTTTTTACTAAAGCCCTACACGTCCTTTTCTTACCCCACCCCACACCCACATTCACTCCACGGGTTGCTTATTCGTATCGAACTTACGAGAGTACAACTTTTTATGGTGCAACTGTAATATAAATGTGCATGATGCTTTTCATATTTTGGGTTAGGTTTTGTTGGTTGCACCCCCAGAGCAATCGGGGAGCCAGGCATGACGTGTTCAAATATTTGAAGGAAAAATGTAACTAGGGATCCTGTACGCTCAATACAAATATGTTTGTGGTTAAATACCCAAAAAAAAAAAATTAATTTTTCCGCATTTTTTTTTTTTTCATTAGAAAACTGATATAGAATACCTAATTTCTTGTTATTTTTTTAGGAAAATTGCAAAGTTTGATAGCGCTATTGTTAACGGGACCCCATAAAACACTTGTACGAGACCCACCGTATCTCAGTTATCCTTAATCGAAGAAGTCTAAACTTATTCTTATAGAATTTTTTTCCCTAGAATCCAGTTTTTAACGTCTTTTGTTTTTAGTTATGAAGCAGATATATGTTTTGTTTTAATGGAACAACTGTATATTATTATTTTTTATATTTATTAGGCAAAATGTGGGCTTTCCAAAAATATGTAATTGTATACAATTATTTTCAAAAGCAAGCTGAAAATATGGCTAATTTGTTCGAAACAAAAAGCAAAATGTAAAAACTTTGCGGTTTTGTCCGTTTTTAATTATCAATAAAATATTTTTGTAGTTATGGTGTTTCTGTTTTACTCTATACTATATTTAATTTATTTTTTTAAATAATGGTGGTTTAGGAAAACGTAAAACTCCGAAAGACGAATATTCAATTACAGCTTAAGAATGGCTCGTCGTATAATAGGGAACGTATTTGGAATTATCGTGGCACGTTTCAAGATATTTTATACAGCGATAAATTTGAAACTAGCAAGATATCGAAAAAGTTGTAATGGCACGCTGTGTTTTACACAATTTTTTACACAAAAAAGAGTGTTGAACATTACATGTCTTTATCCGCATTAGACAAAGAAGATTTTGAAACAGGAGAGGCCAGTAATAGGAGTAAGACCCGGAGACGTAGCAAGCTGCATCCCAAATGACTAAGGATATCCGTGATATAATAATATACTGAATTATTAATTATTACATTAACGAAGGGTTCGTACATTGGCAAGAACATCTTAATCTAAATAATTTGTGTTAGCCAAAACAGTTAGATATATTATTGTAAAAATTAAATAGCTAAAGATAAATATCTAAATAATAATGCACACGCTTTCTTACCTGTTGTAAAATCTGTTTGGATTCCTCAGTATCACTGTCTATTACACTGCACTGACTCTCCCTACAAGTTTCCTGATTTTCCAAGAACAAAAAATAATCAAAATAACATAGGTGGTGAGGTTTGTATATTTGTATATATATTATATTTTCTGAGCCGGCCCAGATGTTTCAGATTGCTTCAGATTTTTAAGTTCTTTTCTAAACGATACTTCCGTCGAGTCCATTTTTCTTTTCACTGAGGTTTTCGTCGCGGTATTGTCTACTTCTTGTACGTTTTTAATCAATTCTAATGCTCACCTTTAATGACGATGATATGCTTTGGAAATACTACACCCTCGTTGCGATACATGTACCGTTGTAGTAGAATTAAGGACAAAAAATATGTAAAAAAGCTCAATTGTTCCCTGATATTGAGCAGCCCTTGTATATCTGGTTTAAGGAGGGATTTGGTCCGGCATCAAAAACTAATATTCAGATTTGTAAAAATAAGTCACATGTATATAATTTAAAAAAACTCTTATAATTTTATTAGCTATCCCACTAAAATATTGAACTTGCCCTACGTAAGTAAGTATATCACAATTTGCATGCCCCATTTTAAAGCATGCCACGTTCATCTTCGAGATTGGATCAGTGCCGGCGGCTTGATTTTAATAGGTTAAGAATGAATTTTGATTTTCAATAAAAGTGGCTGATATAACAATTTTCTCACGTATTTTTTGCATCTTTGCATACGGGCAATAAGTAGGGGAAAATTTTAAATTTAAATACGTGAGCAGACGGTGTAATGATAACCAAATATCTCTAGGTAAAATCTCTTTCAACAAGAAGGAGTTTGTTAATCTGTATATTTATGGATCTACGTTTTGAGAAGGAAAATAATATGATTTTTTTTTCATTTCAATGAAACGGTTACTTCAGAGACCTCTGCAATGTTGTTGAAATGTACCACGGACAACTTTTTTTAAGAATAGTAACATTATTTTATTAAATTAAATATCAGTATGACGTTATAATAGGATAATCAACGCTTCAGCGAGCTCCACTCCGTTACCGTAGCGGTGGAAGAAAAATTTTTAATTTCGCGCTATTTCTAGGAAAAACGTTTATGGATATTTGCGAAAAATATTCCAAGGGTCGTTTACGGTTATTATTGGGAGTTATTATTAAACACTGTAAAACTATTATAAATAACTAATTACATAGGTTAACGAAGGGTTAACGTTTGACAAACACACTTTTACTAACCTTTTTCTAAGAAATTCCGAACATTTTTACAAACTAACAGAACTGAACCACTTGGTGTGATGATAAATATAGAATGGCGTAGTACTGAAAATAACTGATAGATGGCAGCACGTTTGATTTAATTCGAATAGGTTCAAAAGGATCTAATGGAGGAGAGAATATCGAGATGAGACAAAATATTTAGTTATTTGCAAAGTGTAAATTAAAAATTGGTGTTTTATGATATGTTTGTCAAATTTAGAAAATGATACTCATATACATTTACGTTTTGAATGGATGGTAACGGGATTATGTACACCAAATAACTTTTTGTAAAGGTATTTTTGCAATTTTGACAATAAGAAAAGTGGATGGTATGGTATCAATTCAGTATTAACAATATATACAACTTTTGTCATATCACTTTGAAAATTTGTTGAAGTGATAAATTATAATCGTATAAGTCCAAAGCTGCTTTTCACTATATCACTAACTTATAAGATTTCCAAGTTTTCAAAAAATATTTTTTGCAGTTATGTAGCGAATCTGCATAATACCCGGGATAGACTAACGTAGTATCTGTAACCAAATCTGTTTCATTTAAATAGCACATTAATTACGCACATTTTATTTGTTCAAACTGAAAGCGAGACTAAATATTTTTTTCAATGCTAAACCTAAGGCTCACGAAGCCCTACTAATAATACCCTGGCTGAAAAGGTAAGGGTAATATAAGGCTACCCAGAAAAGCGCTGCCTAACGTATTATTAGTAGAGAAGTTGTGATTGTTAATTTGCCTAGTAATTAAAACTAATACGAAAATTGTTTACAGGCTCTTGCAGAATGCAGTGTGACAATATAAAAGCTCCTAGCAACAAAATACTTTGGCGGCAAATAAATTGTGGTAAGTATATATACCACAATATACAAGATGTATCAAACATTTAAAAAAACGTCCTATGGCACCCATTTAAATAAAAACTTTTTCAAGTTATTGGTGCTTTCACAAGTCGACACAAAAAAACTTGCTTATTTTAATGGAACAACTTGTATAATAATACTACATTTTTGAATTCTAAGTTCATATGATTAAGCATTACAGTTTTTAACTTGAATTTGAACCTCCATAAAAACGTGGAACAAACTAGAGCAGCTTGAATATATCAACGTTTATAGAGTTATTTCCTTTTCTATTCAATATGTATCTAACATTTAAAAAACGCCCTGTCACATCTACTCAACTAAAACATGTTTCAAATATCTGGTGCTTCCGCAAGTCGATACAAACTTGCATGTTTTAATGGGATAATTTGTATCATATTATTACATTTTTGAAATCTCAGGGCTCAGTATCCCTACAATCCAGGGAGCGATGCCGGCGGTAGCATAGCTACTGGTAGGACCACCCATGCCGGTAAGGTCTCGCAGTGACGAGGGTGAAGCTAAGAATATTCCCATGCAGCGTCTGACCCAGAGAGGGCGGCTGCAAACAGCGCCTGTTTCCCATGTTAGGAGCGGCTGTTAAAACCATTCGCCAACCCGTCTGGCCAACGTGGCGAATTAGAGCCGACCACCCTCAGAAAATGATGCCAATTTATGAAACAAAGTTACCCCAGGTGGGTGGCGCTAAGCGTTCTGAATCCCACTCTGACCACAAATCAGGCAGCCCTAAGGATACTGGGGAGGGCAATAGATTGGTAATTAAATCAAATCAACAAAAACGATCTTTGAAGAAAATCACAATTCTGAAAGTTGCAACCTTTAATGCTAGAACACTACTATCAGATGAGAAACTTATCGAAATGGAACAGGAACTAAAACAGATCAAATGGGGCGTTGTTGGACTCAGCGAAGACAGAAGGAGAGGTGAATGTCTGGAGACACCAAAACCCGGCCACATCCTTTACCATAAGGGAGAAGAAAACGATTCCGTGTGAGGTGTCGATTTTCTTATACACAAAAAGTTGGCAAAAGAAGTGATATCTATTAAAGCAATATCCACTAGAGTCATTTATACAACTATACACATTAACACGCGGTACAGTTTAAAAATTGTTCAAATTTATGCACCAACCTCAACTCACAGCAACGAAGAAATAGAAAGATTCTATGACAACATAAATAAAGCACTCACAGAATTTTAATATCATATGCGGGAACTTTAACGCTAGAGTGGGCATGAAGGCTGATCCGATGGAGGTTGCTCTTGGCGAATTTGGCAATCCTGGGAGGATCGAACGAGGAGAAATTCTACTAAGTTTCTGGAGAAAAATCTATCTCAGATGAACAGCTTCTCTTGCAAGAAAGCCCACAGAAGATGGACTTGGAAGAGTCCAGATGGCAAAACACTAAACGAAATAGATTATTTCATCATTGATCAAAAGCATATATTCCATGACGTTACCGTATTAAATAGGTTGCCACGGCATGCGACCATCGGCTGGTGAGGGCCAAAATTCAAATCAGTACCAGTAAAGAGCGACAAAAAATTATTAAAGAAAAAGACCAAAAAAATGGATGCCTCAGACAAATGAAAAAGAGTTTGAAAGTCACATCAGTAAGTCACTAAATAGCAAACCAACAACAAACGACATCAACGCGCTAAACGATACAATAGTAAATGCAGTAAATGAAACCCAAGAGAAGTCTAGAAACAAAGCGCAAAATGGAACAAAGGAGATCACTAAAAAGCGATAAAGACACTGATCTCCAAACCATCAATACAATCAATAGAGACATCTCCAAAGCCATCAGGAAGGATCTAAGGCAGTTTAAAAATGACCAAATCGAACAGACCATTGAAGACAATAAGAGCATGAAAGTGATGAAAAGGAAATTTACAAATGGTAAAAAGGAAATCCTTAAACTTATGGACGAAACCGGAGAAGCCACAACCAACAGAGAAAAGCTGATTGAAATAGTCGAAAAGTTCTACGAAAATTTATATAACAATCAACCTACAAAGAAAAGTCCAAAACCAAGGATCGGAAGATATCCCGGATGTTTCCATAGACGAAATCTAAAATGCCTTAAAAAAGACTAACAACAATAAAGCTCCAGGGGAAGATGGTGTAATCGCAGAAGCTATAAAAATAGAAGGGTCAACATTAATTTAAAAAATTCAAAATCTGTTCAATCTGTGTCTGCCGAGTCATAACATTCCCGAAAACTGGAACAACTCAATTATGATCTTGCTACATAAAAAGGGTGATAGAACAGACCTCGAGAACTACAGTAACCAATAAGTCTACTCAAGCAACTGTACAAATTATATACTCGCATAATAATAAATCGAACAGAAACTAAATTGGACTTTTACCAGTCCCGGGAACAGGCTGCTTTCCGCTCTGGGTTCGATTCCAGGAGTAGGCCTTCAGTGTCTTAAACCCTCATAGAAAAGAGTAATGAATAAACCGTCCTTTGGTGTTGGTGTTTGCAGACTTCCAAAAGGCATTCCACACCGCGGAACTTTCTGCAATCTTGAGATCACTACAAGAAAGTAGAGTTGACCACCGATATTGCGAAATTATTAAAAATATATACGGAAACGCAACGACCACTGTAAATCTTCACTCCACCACCAGTAAAATTGAAATTGGGCGAAGCTAAAGAAATGATTCAAGAACTTCAAATTTCAACGCAAGAAGTAGGCCTAAAGATGAACTTCTCCAAAAACCTAAATGATGACAAATATGGTTCCCAGTGAACAAACACAGCAATAATAACATCTTAGACTATATATAGTTAGTCTAAGAATAACATCGAAATAGTGGACAAGTACATATACCTGGGTCACGAGATGAGAATTCACAGAGAAATCAAATAAGCGAATTGACGAGACGAATAACCTTGGGATGGGCAGCATTCGGGAAAATGATGGATGTGTTTAGGGCTGAGATTCCAATATCCCTGAAACAAAAAGCATTCAACCAATGTGTCCCCCCAGTCTTGACCTAT
Organism: Pissodes strobi; assembly: GCA_016904865.1. Lineage (NCBI taxonomy): Eukaryota > Metazoa > Arthropoda > Insecta > Coleoptera > Curculionidae > Pissodes > Pissodes strobi. The sequence continues at coordinate 531,400 of MU182133.1, forward strand.
ATAGTGCGGAATCGTTGACTCTCACCAAAGCATCTGCAGGAAAGTTGAGAGTAACTCAGAGACGAATGAAAAGATCCATGCTTGGATTGACTTTAAAAGACCAAGTAAGGAATAATGTGATCCGCAAAAGAACTGGGGTGGACGATATCGTAGACCGTATCGCAAAACAAAAATGGACATGGGCAGGCTACGTCGCAAGATTTGAGGACGGAAGATGGACAAAAAACTCATTGAGTGGAGACCAAGAGCCGACAAACTAAGCCGAGGAAGACCCCCACTCGCTGAGTGATCAATCTCATCAAATTGGATCGCAACTGTTCAGAACAGAGAAAACTGGTACATTTTAGAGGAGGCCTATGTTCAACAATGGACGTTAAAAGAGGCTGTTTGATGATGGTGATGATGATGATTACATTTTGGAAATCTAAGCTCGTATGATTAAGAATTATTGCAGTTTTCACCTCGAATTTGGTCCTCCATAAAAAATATAATAATTATTCAAGCTTAAATTAGCTTGAATATTTCAAGGGATACAGAGTTATTTATTTTCTATTGAATAGTGAAAACCCGATCAGTTTCCTATCGAAGTTGATAATTTTTTGAATTGCTATTTTCCGAGGGTCTGCGGAATTGAAGGTTTTTTTGCGAAAATCTTGTGAATATCTGGAAACACCTATTCGTATACGTACACGTGAGTGGGCCCAGAAGGAGCCCTTACTGCGACCCTTAGTCTATTGTGACTCACATCTGTCGTTTCCACTAGGCCACAGGCTATATCCTTTTCACGAAGTCCATTAGTTTCTGGGGTGGATAATTTTCAAATCTACAAGTGAAATTTGAGAATTTCCAAACAGTGTTTGTCTGGTTCTTTCCATTGCTAGACAGGGGCATAAAACATGCTCCATTGTTTATTCGTCCTCCAAGCACAAGCGACATACCGTTTCTTCGGAAAGCCATATCTTGTTCATGTGGCTTCTTAGCTGACAATGGCCAGTGTACATGCTGACTACAGCCTGTAGCTGTTGTCGGCCAAGTTGAAGATTCACTGCTGATGGCATACTCAGTGCTGTCTTTGAATGAATTAAGCCCGGTAACTCTCTCCATTTGTCTACAAATAACTGTTGTGTTCCCCTGGAGAGGGCTTCATCAGCTGTCTTGTAAGCTATTCCCAGTAGGTACTGGTTCCGGTCCTATGCTGTATGTATGGGTGTCCATTTCAATGTAAGTTTATTTTCTCTACCTAGTTTGGTGAGTAGTTCCTGGCAGTTCCATACTGCCTTGAATGAATAACGGCTAGATTCAAATGCTTCTAAAGATACTTGACTGTCCGAGAATATTTTCATGGACTTGCCTTTCCAGTTTCTATTGATGAGCCACAGTGCAGCCATATCAATGGCTTGAAGATCAGCCTGAAAATGGTTTCATGTTTGCCTAGGGAACTAGGGAATATTTAAGCTCAACCTAACCATTTTTATTCGAGGTGGCGGCTCCTGTATCATCATTGGTGTTGGAGCAGTCAGTAAATCAAACTATTCTCTGTTGTTCTCAAATGTTCAGAGTTTTTTGCGCATTGGTTCATCCCTGGTAGGAGGGCGCCATAGGCATGGTAATAGTAAGTTTTGGTAGGCATAACATCTGATGGTAGACCCAACACACTGTCCCGCTCATTGATATTTTTCAGCGTGTTGGGCACCATGATATTAGCCTGCGGATTGTTGATCACCGCCTGTGTCAATCTATACGTAGCCCATCTGGCCTCCCTCTCAAATACTATTTGAAGAGATGGCAAATTTAAAGTCACTCAAGTACTGCCGTGGGTGGACTACCAAGCTACTGCTCCATATGTTACCACTGATCTTATTACCGCTATATATAGCATGTGCATTTGTTTGGGATGTATGCCCCATGTTTTACCACAAATGCGTCTGCAGATCCATAGTGACAATTTCGCTTTTGCTGCAATTTTATCCAGATGTGCATTCCAGTTAATTGGTTAATCTAGAGTAATTTCCAGATACTTCACTGTATTCGCAAATGGGAAGGTGGTCTTAGGTTTTCCAGCCTTTTCTTTCCCGTGGACGGTACTATAATTATTTTGTGCGGTTCACAGATAGTTGTTTTCTTTCACACCAGTCATAGACCACGCACCTTTTGAAGATTCCCTGTGAACACATATATATTTTCGAACCTGCTGTATTCAAAATAATCGGAAACGATCTGTTTTGGAAATATGATTCTTCGTTTGTAAAATTAATTACATTTTTAACTCTAATTTAGTCTAAACCCCTATACATCAGAGGAATGTCTTAGAGCATCTTCAATATTTCAGGGTTTATATAGTCAGGCCTCCCTCTTCCAGTTGTGTATTGAAAGTTTTTCACACCATTCATGTGAATATCTGGAAATCTGGATCAAACTGAAGAACTAATGATATTTTGTCCTCTACATTATCGATTTCGCAGTGAAACACATTTTCATAGACTTTAAAGAAAGTTTGATTTTTTGAAGGAAAATAAAGAAATCTCATATTAACACATCAATTTTCTTAATTTTTTATTGCTATATCTATGCTCATGAAACGACCGGTTTTCGACATCTGATTTTACGTCAACTATTGACCAGCTACAATTTTTGACTCGAACTTGAACTACTATAAAACGCTTGGCAACTGCTAGAGCAGCTTCAATATTTCAATTCAGCAGTGAAGTGGTTTTTTAAATCAAATTTGATTAATTCTTGAATTGCGATTTTAAGGGTCTGCATAATTGATCTTTTTATTCGCGAAATTCTTGCGAATATCAGGAAATCGGAACAGATTAAGGAAAAGCTAATGATATTTTCTTCCTTTGCGCTACAGATTTAGCTAGTAAACACATTGTCACAGCCTTTAAAATTTTTAGATTTTTTGAACGATTGTAAAGAAAATCTCACATCAACACATCGATATTTTTCATTTGTTCGAAAACATATTTTGTCAAACCAGTAGTGTGTTCTAGCCGGCGCCATCTACTGCTAACTTGCTAAGTTTATCATATATAGACAGTACTATACTATAGTTATTATTGGCTACTACTTGACCTGTGTATGTCAGGTGAACCTAGAACCTAGACAAATGCATCAGAAAGTTTGTACCTCCCATTCTTTTTCACCTGCCGACTCATCCATAGACGCGTTTCGCCGTATAACGGCTCGTCAGTATGGCTATAGGGTCAGCAGATGAGAGAACGGTACTTGAACCCCTATAAAAACGTAGAACATGTTAAAGCACCACAAATACTTCAGAATTTATACAGTCATTCTTTCTCTGATAAACAGTGAAAAACCCAGCTTTCTATCGCATTTGTTTAATATTTCAATTGCAGTTTTCCGAGGGTCTGCGGTGTTGAATGTTTTATGCTCGAAATTCTTGTGAATATCTATACTAAAGAAAAGCTCGTGATACCTATCGATTTTGCTATAAACTTTAAAAAAAACTTTAGCTTTAATTGCCCAATATAGGATTTTAAAATAAAAAGAACCAAGTTCAGATTTCTCTTAGATTAGATAAATAAAAAAAATTAAGTAATACGTATCTTGAAATAGAGCGACCATTTCACTCTAAATAACTAAGGACATATAAATATTTGTTATTTAGACAAAACATTCTACTCTTTAGCGAAAGAAATGGCCCCATAATATGAAAGATTTTGGGTTTCAACTT
>MU182134.1:0-32109 GCA_016904865.1 Pissodes strobi
TAAATATGTATAATCTCATAATTTAAATATCTGTAATTATTGCGCATACATTTAGCAAACAATTTACAACTCGATTGATAATTAACTCTATCCTTTCTTCTTTTTGTTCTTTGTTTTAATATTTTATTATAATTATTGCTTATCTTATTAGGGTATCTATTCAAATAGTGAGCGAATGGAATTAGAATTAGCATAATGAGTTAGCATTGCAAATTCTTCGGAAACATAATTAATATCCAGTGGAATACATGGGGTTTAATTTAATTGAAATGTCCAATATATTTATTTTCTTTCGTCCAGCTATACAGTCTATCAGATGTCGTATTCGGCAAATTGCTTGTTGCCGATTTATCATACTCGTTCAATTGACGCTCATTTGGTAACTTGTCGGAGACAATTAATTGTCAATCATCGAGTTGTCTTCGCCCCATCGTCATACAGCTAAATGGCTTTCGGCGAAGCCTCCCGATATCGAAGTTAAATCCTTATGCCGGTGGACATCCCCCTGTTTTTAGCTTAATCTCATTTTGCCTTTGTGGACCGTGGTATTGTTCATTTGTAACGTGCCTCTCACCATGACTCTTTGTCAGTAACTTATTTTTTTAAAGATGTTAAGCGCGTATCCCGACTAGCCGAAATTTTAACCACGGAAAGATAAGAGCTTTATTTATCCCTTTTCAACAGGTTTTTTGACTCTACCAAAAAAATACAACAAAATAGGACAAAATCCAGAAATTATGCATGGGTAGCTGCTATTGGATCAGTTTTTAATTTTGTGCATTTCGTTTTGTAAAACAAATATTCTAACTTGTTTTCTGTCAATAGTTTGCTATTATTTTAATAGCAATTACGCAAAACAAAAATAGTTATTCGGGAACAGTTTTTGGAAATAAAGGCTGAAAACAAAATTTTCTTAGGGGACTAACATTACCATAAGTTGCATAGTTAATTTTTTATACTTTTGCCATTGGATCATGCTATACTGTAACATTTTAATTTTGATATCAAAAACTGGTCATTTGCTACCTAAATATCTTAAAACTCACAACTAATTACTGTAATTTCATTTGATGATTACTTTACCCACACTTTTAAAAGTAAAAAAACTCGATTTATTAGAAACAATAGAAATGAATAAATTTAAAAGGACCTATTAACTATTGAATGATCCAACTGACCTAAACAATTCTCTCCTCTTAAATACTTAGCTTACGGTCGTAAGCAGGTGGTTTTCTAGCATTGTAGTATTTAGTTTAGATTACTCATCATCTGAAGAAGGTACTGCGTGCCGAAACAATTAATATGAAGATTTAAGACAACAAAACTGTAAATCAAGTGTTCTTTAATTCTTAGAATCTAGATAGCCGTTAGGTATAGTATGAGGTCTGTTGGGATCTGGCCTCTTAAATTGATTGACGAGTATGTCTTGCGAAACGCTGGTTATCCTGTTTAAGCGCTATTGCTTACCAGATTGAGCGATCCTCTTTTTACGATAGGTTTTATTTCCTTCATTAGTCCCTAGAGGAACATATCTTGTTCATCTTTAGGATTATATGTAATATAATTTTGACTTTATCATGGCTACATTTTAAAACGATTGGCTATCTCAATTCAAAACGTCAAATTTGGGACTTATACTGTTTTTAATCTTACCGATTCAATTATATTTTCGAATACCTTTGGAAATAAAATAATAGATGGCCCGATTTAAATGCATGTTTTGCAGGTTGAAACTGCTGAATGAACCATGCAGGTACCTGAATGAAAGCACGTGGAGTTTTCTGATAAATGTTAGCCATGGAATTTCCAGTTCATAACTAAGTAGATCACATAATTTCATTCCTTTACGAATAACTTAACAAACAACAACTTTAAATTGCGTATAACAGAGATATCTAGATTCTTTCTATTATTTTATTCAAATTTCTCTAGAAACAATGATGATTCAAACTAATACATACCACTTTTTTATTTTCTCAATTTTTTAGAGTCTGTTTCAGTTTATTCTTGTTAGACTTGGCAACGCTATAAAATACGAGGCGCAATACGCAAGCATTGACATTACCGACTCGGATTCTTTATCATGTCACTCATGTCGGCCATCTTGTTTAAGATTTGCTATTGTGAAGTTTTGTAAGCTTTTCAAGTATTTCTAGCACTATTTTTACTATTTTACCTTTTTTTATAAGGGATTTGTTAAGTGTGCAAAATCAGTGATTTTTCCCACGAAGATATTTCCTTTCACAGATAAGTGACATTTCAGCAACAGTGCCGTTCTCTCGGGAAGCACTACAAAAATAGTTAAGCATTTTAAATTATGAATCGAGATATAAATTATATCTGTATAAGTGATTCTGTAGATGAAATCATTTTCCATGCTATGTTTTAATAAAAAAGCTATTTCGGATTTCGTACATGTAAAATTTTCAATCAAAGATGTGTGTAATGAGGCATCAAGTTTTCTTTCGAGTTTTCCACTTTTTTTTTTATAGATTCCACGGCATCCAGTTAAAATGAAGAAGTGGCTAACTATATTGGGCATCGATGTAAACAAGCCGATGTCCCAAAGGGCAGTGGTATGTGAACTTTCTTCTTTTTTCTAAGGAAGATATCTTAATGAAATAATCTGAGATAAAATATTTAAAAAGTGGTGCAAATCCCAAAAAGCCCGTACCATTTGATGCATTGACAAATCTTCTAGGCCCTTCCAATACTTATATATGGAAAGTAAGTAACCATTATACGAGTACAATTGCTATAACTTACTTAGTACCTAATAGAGTACAATTATGTAGGGATATTTTGTACCCTTTCTAGTATAATTTTTTTTATGTTTAAGTAAATTTCCAATTTGATATGTTAGCATACGTATAGAGATTCCTCATTAAATAGGTTCCCAACTTGATTACGGCAATTCGATACATAACTGAATCGATTTTAATACCTAACTTAATTAACTTCTTACAAATTTTCACATTGTCCTAAAGTATTCATATATAACGCAATCAAACACTGATTAACACTAAATTTTGTTTTTTCGGCGATCATGCTGAAATATTAAAACATGTTTTATATATCATCTGGCTTAAATTTTTATATCTTTTTTTTAAATAAAATTAGTTTTTATTTGAAATTTAAAATCACGTAATTAAAATGTGATATTTTATATCCTGATAAACCTTTTATCAACATTTATCATTTGCTGATCATAAATATAGTTTTTTTTTGTATTTGATTTAATTAATAGGTGATATTAAACGTTATAATGTTTAACACCTTAAACTAACATACATCATTTTTATAGAACTTGCAATTCATGTACAGTACAAGACGGAAATAATAGTCAGTGACGTCAGTCACTAGTTCGAAAACAGACCAACGTGAGCGGCTTAAAGTAATATTTAATATTTAACAATAAATCTGGTATGAAATGCTCGCAAAATGCCGCTTGTTCTAAATGCTGACACAGCGTTCCGGCACAAAACGTGCACCGCTACCAAATTCTTGGTGGCCTGTATACGCGCGTTACGCGGAGCATTTGAAGCAGCTGTATTTTAACAGAGGTTCGCGATCGACGGACGTAAATGTACTGATATTTTACGACCGTCGGGCGGAGGTCGCAACGTTGCAACAGTAAACGAGCATGTATCTTGTGAGAGATCTGTTGCATAGTGGCGCTTGCGGGTTTAGGTTATCGTTTTGTTTTAACATTTAAAATCGTGAAAAAGTGCATGCTATATTTGCCACACATAACGTCGTACGCGTGAGAGATCGTGTTAGCTTGTTTATTTAAACTTAAATTGATTATAACGTATCGGAATCAGTTCTAATGACTAAAATAAATTGGAATTAACTGAAACTAACCGAAAGTTTAAAACTAACCAAAAGCACCAAAACGGGCTAAAACGTATCGAAATAGAATAAAAATATTGAAGTAAGTTAAAACTAGCCCAAATTAACCGAATTTTGGTGACTAACCAAAAACATTAAAATTGCTTATAACGTCTCGGAACCGGATCAAATGACTAACATAAATTGGAACTAACTGGAAGTAACCGAAAGATGATTGTATGACTATCCAAAAATAACTAAAAGCACCAAAACGGGCTAAAACATATTATCGTAATAGATTAAAAAGATTGAAGTAAGTTAAAACTTACCCAAATTAACCGAATTTAGGTGACTAGCCAAAACTAACCAAAAGTAATAAAATTGCTTATAACATATCGGAAGGTGTCTAATCAAAACTAACCAAAAGTAACTAAGAGCACCAAAACGGGTAAAACATAACGAAATAGATTTAAAGTATTGAAGTAAATTAAAACTCACCCAAATTAACCGAATTTTGGCGACGAACTAAAACTAACCAAAACATTAAAATTGCTTATAACGTACCGGAACCGGTTCAAATGACTAAGATATATTAAAACTACTGCGACTTGACTGAACGACTAACCAATAGTAAGTAAAAGCATCAAAACGGACTAAAACGCATCGAAATAGATTTAAAATATTGAAGTAAGTTAAAACTAACTTAAATTAACCGAATTTTGGTGACTAACCAAAAACCCTAAAATTGGTTATAGTGTAACGGAACTGGTCCAAATGATTAAAATAAATTAAAATTAACTAAAACTAACCGAAAGTTGATTGAACGACTAACCAAAATGGACCAAAAGTAACCAAAGGCATCAAAAGGGGCTAAAACAAGTTGAAACTAACAATTAACCGAATTTGGGCGACTAACTAAAGTTAACCAAAAACATCAAAATTGGATATGACGTATCTGATCCGGTTCAAATGACTAAAATAAATTCAAACTAACTAAACTATCGGAACCGGTTCAGATGACTCAAATAAATTGGAACTTACTGAAAGTACCCAAAAATTGATTAAATAACCAACCAAAGCAAACCAAAAGTAACTAAAAGCACCAAAACGGGCTAACACGTATCGAAAAAATTAAAAATATTGAAGTATTTAAATTAACCTTATTTTGGTGACTAACCAAAATCACTAAAATTGGTTATAACGTTTTGGAACCGGTTCATATAACTAAAATAAATTAAAACTAACTGAAATTAGCCGAACGTTGAGTGAACGACTAACCAAAAGCACCAAACTGGGCTAAAACATATCAGAACAGATTAAAAATATTAAGGTAAGGTGAAACGAACTTGAATTAACCGAATTTTGCCGACTAACTAAAATTAACCATAACGTATCGGAACCGGTTCAAATTACTAAAATAATTTAAAACTAACTAAAGCTAACCGAAAGCTGATTGAATGACTAACCGAAACTAATGACAAGTAACCAAAAGCACCAAAACGGGCTAAACCGTATCGGAATAGATTGCAAAAATTAAAGTAAGTTAAAACTAACCAAAACAAACCGAATTTTTGCGGCTAGCCAATACTAACCAAAAAGATTAAATTTGATTATAACGTATCGGAGTCAGTTCAAATGACTAAAAAAAAATTGAGCGAGTCTGATGTGATGTGTAAACATATCCTATAACGACATCGGTTGTAAAAAAATGACAGCAGCACGTTGTGTTCCCAAGCGGTCACCCATCCAAATACTAACCCTGCCCGACGTTGCTTAATTTCAGTGATCGGACGAGAACTGGCATTTTCAACATGCTATGGCCGTTGCCTGTACGTTTTAGCTTGGTCATAGAATAAAAGTTAGGTTTAATAACCAAGTTTAAAATAATAAAAAAATCAACGCGAACGAAGCCCCGGGTAAAAGCTAAAAGTGTCCTATGTTCTTTACTATACTCTTGAAAATATCTGTACAAAATTTCATGATGATCGAAACAGTTTATGCGTGAAAGCGTAAGAAACAAACAATCACACACATTCGCATCTATAATATTAGTTAGGATTATTTAATAAGACTTACTGGCAGCTTCGGAGTGGATTCATTCACTGCTCAAATTCGACACGATAATCTAATGCCATCAGGAATAACATCAACATATGGACACAGCTTATTTGCCTAGTAATCTTGGGCCGACATCCTTAGATTTGGGAAAGTCAATAACCAAATTTTGCAAATTTTAGAAGAGGGCTATGACTCAATATTGTTTTAAACGTCTGGTCATCTAAATAATGCTTTTGACAGTTCGTTTAATTTAAAATAATAATATGCTCTTTTATCATCTAAAATCCGTTTAAAAACGATTTTAAATGACAAAATTGTATAAAAACCCGAAAATTCGTACTTTTTTAAGACGATAGCCGTGGCTTCTGACGAATTTGTCTTGGATTTTGAAGCGAAAATTCATTTTAAATTCAACCGTCCACTAAAAATAAGCTGTGCTATGGATCCAAATACACTGCGAATATAATAATTAATAAATAATACTTTTGACTGTTCGTTTAATTTAAAATATGCTTTTTTATCATCTAAAATCCATTTAAAATGATTTTAAATGGCAAAATTGTATATAATACCGCCCTAGCGGCTAGAATCGGTTTACACATTTTCGTCCCATTTGCCGAGATTTACCCTCATACCGCCGCGTAATAATCAATAAGTCAATAAGTTGGAACTAACGGAAAGTTGTTTGAACGACTAACCAGAAGTGACTAGAAATAGCCAAAACGGGCTAAACAGAATCAGAACAGGTTAAAAATATTACAGTAACGTTATGGCTATAGTCAAAAGCGGTCTTATCGTGCAGGTCCAAAGGTCACATTTTTCATTAAATGCCATTACTTGGATTTTACACGCAAAATCTGCCACGAATGAAGTTTTTACTGAAAATTGTGACCTTTGGACCCGCACAATAAGATCGCTTTTGACTATAATTATATTATATTAATAGATTTTCTAAAAGTGAAGGGTAATTTTTTCGGTTTTCATATCTGCACATTTTTGATGTGTAAGCATCTTACGCGGCGGTATGAGGGTAAATCTCGGCAAATGGGACTGAAATGTGTAAGCCGATTGTGACATTATAAGCTGTCGCATTGAGGAGAAAGCTAATCCAGGACGTCCGTGAAGGATTTTTATACAATTTTGCCATTTAAATTCGGTTTTAGACGGATTTTAGACGATATAAAAGCATATTTTAAATTAAACGAACCGTCAAAAGTATTATTCAGATGCCCAGACTTTTCGTCCCCTAAAAAAGTCCGAATTTTCGGATTTTTATACAATTGTGTCATTTAAAATCGTTTTTAAACGGATTTTAGATGATAAAAAAGCATTTTTTTTTAAATTAAACGAACTGTCAAAAGTATTATTCAGATGTCCAGACGTTTAAAACAATATTGAGTCATAGCCCTCTTCTAAAATTTGATTATTGACTTTCCCAAATCAAAGGATGTCGGCCCAAGATGAGTAGCTGGTAAAAGAACAAGCTTTATAGATTTTCGTGTCGAAAGTATGCAGTGAATTAATCCACTGTAGAGTGCTATAGATGGCTTCAATTCTCCCCCTCACCCCCCTCCGGTGACTTTGAGATAGACCCCGCTCACTTGGTCTTAAGTGTATTCGACCTTGAATGACATTGGCCCAATTTCACCTTGATTGTCCTTGACATTTTACCTTGAATGTCCTTGAGTTTTTGTTAAAGGTCGCGCATATGACCTTTTGATTGTTCCAAGCGTGTATGACCTTGAAGGTCCTTGGGACTGTTTTGTGATGTCTTTTACCTTGAATGACATTGAGGTAATTTGATCTTGAATGCCCTTGAGTTTTTGATGTGTAAACATCTTACGCGGCGGTATGAGGGTAAATCTCGGCAAATGGAACGGAAATGTGTAAACCGATTGTAGCCGCTAGGACAGTACTATACACAATTTTGCCATTTAAAATCGTTCCAAACGGATGTTAGATGATAAAAAGCATATTTAAAATTAAACGAACCGTCAAAAGTATTATTTTTATTATATTATATTCACAGTGTATTTGGATCACAGCTTATTTTTAATAGACGGTTGAATTTAAATTGATTTTCGCTTCAAAATCCACGGCAAATTCGTCCGAAGCCATGGCTATCGTCCTAAAAAAGTCCGAATTTTCGGGTTTTTAAACAATTTTGCCATTTATAATAGTTTTTGAACGGATTTTAGACGATAAAACAGCATATCATTATTTTAAATTATACGAACTGTCAAAAGTATTATTCAGATGCCCAGACGTTTAAAACAGTAAAATTTGAAAAAGCTGGTTATTGACTGTCCCAAATCGAAGGATGTCGACCCACGATTATAAGGTAAATATGCTGTGTCCATATGTTGATGTTATTCCTGGTGGCATTAGATTTTCGTGTCGAATTTGTGCAGTGAATTAATTCGCTCTGAAGCTGCCAGTTCGTATTATTAAAGAATCCTAACTAATATAATAAATGCGAATGTTTTTGTTTTTATTCTATGAACACTCTAAAATGTACAGGTAAGGGCCATAGCACGTTGAAAATGCCAATTCTCGTCCGATCACTGAAGTTAAGCAACGTCGGGCGTGATTAGTACTTGGATGGGTTACCGCTTGGGAACATAACTTGCTGGTGTCATTTTTTTTACAACCGATGTCGTTATAGGAAATGTTTACACATCAGTCTCGAGTACTAGCAGACTCGCTTAATTTTTTTTTTTATATTTTTTTTGTTTTAATTATGATAATGTTTATTATTATTGCTAAAAATGTATTTATTTAATTATATACCTATTTTATAAACACTCGTGTGTTTGTATTTTTACTTTTTTAAACTCTGCTTTTGGAAACTAAATGAATTTCACCGCAAATCACATTTTTGCGCTTTAATTCATCATTTTCAATTCAACAAAAAATGTGGGATTTGGATACTACGGTCGAAGTTATAGTTGAACATCTTATTATCAATGTTGGTTCCGAAAGTAGTGATAGTAATGATTCTGAATCAAATTCTGATCAAACCTCCGATAACGAGTAGTAAACTTAAAATTTTATTGATTTTTGATGTAAACTTTCGATGCAACTTTCAATATGGTATTTTATGATAGGAAAAACCCCTTATCATCCATGACTCTTTTTTTCTTAGCCTTAATGAATACATAGTACTATTTGTTTGTAGTACAATTTTGTTGCTTATTACTAGACTTAGGAATAATTTTGAATATACGTTTTTTTTGCATATTTTAGATTAAAATCATGCATATTTATGTGCATAAACTTTATTTTTTTTAAGTGGATATTTGCCTTAGTCTACTTATTACTATTCCATTATATAGTTATTATAACATATTAATTTACAAAGCAATTGTATCCGCCACTGGAATTTCCTTCTCTCTTCCCTTACCCCTCGAGGCGCGCCTTAAAACTAAAAATGAGTTACTGACTATTATGTCCGACTTGAACTATGGATACAAATTTTCTCAGATTCTTTAAATATATTATTCAACTACCCTGCTTAGAAGATTGGTATTTATTTCTAATCTTTAGACTTTTAAATAATAATATATAATGCCTTCGTTATTTTTAACACACCATATTACATAGTGTACTATAATATGTTGATTGCCTACTGTTATATTACGTATTACTGATATTATTTTTATGTGTAACAAATTATACTTATTAAGTAAACAAAAAGTATTTTTGTTTTAAATATTAATTCATAGCTTTTCCAATTAAAAAGTTTTTTTTACGTTCATATCATGTGTTCAGATAGCTGATTTATTAGCTCTATAGCGTTTTTTTAACTCGAAAGTTTTAATAAGGTTTTTTGGAAAAATTTTAGAATGTAAATATGTTCTATATTGTTGTGGAGGATTCATTCTTACCCTGGAATTGATTGCCTTTGGCTCCACAAATGGAGCCAAAGGCAATCAATTCCAGGGTAAAAATATTAGAATGTTAGGTGAAAAATTAAACTAGCAGTATGTTTTGAAATTTTTCTGAGAGCGATTTTTCAGAAAATGTATAAAGAATTATCCCACATAATCGGAACTTGTTTAAAACACCTCGTAGATATATTTATTTAAAACAATTTAAAAAAAAAATAATTTGAAATTGAAATGGTGACCGAAATCTAAAACGTAGTATAATTGAGCATTTTTTAAAACCCAGAATAGTACACCACTGGCAGTTTTCATGTTGTCAGAACGTTTCACATTATACTGCCACAACAAAGCATTTTGTTGTTATATCGCCGTATTTAGTACTTATGAATGAAACACTTGGTCTATTTTTTTTGATAAGTCACACATTCAAGCTCATGGGTTTCTATAATATTAACTTTTTTTAAAAACAAAAATTTTTTCGTGAGCAGTAGATATATTAAATTGCTTGCCTTGAAGTGCTGGGTTCAAGAAAAGAATTAATGCGTCAAATATTTCACTCTCTTGCATAAAAGAAGATTCGCCAAAAAAGGTTTTTTCGTAATGATATCTAAAAATCAGAGGCAATATTGCAAGTTGCACCGCATCTGTATATTGGTGCATTTCATAGCAAAATTTACATGACCTGACGAATAGGTTTATTTTTAATACCGACTGCTAAATTATTGATCCTCCGAGCTACCGAGTAATTTGAAAGTTGGATTTCGGCTCACTTTTCACCTAACACATGTTTAATAGTAAACCTTAATAACATTTTTAGCATTTGTGGAAACTTCCTGGGCCTTTTAGTAACCAAGTAAGCAGCCGCAGTTCGCTTTTCATTCGTTATTTTTATTGCTTGAGCTATAAATGTTTCTAATTTTTAGAGCTCTTCGTGCTTTCCAATGAAAACAGCAATTTTTGTGTTTTTAAACCTCAAATGTATAGGTTTGCATGTTTAGGTTTAAAGATTTTGTTTAAATTTTCTTATTGTAATCAAGATGAAATGCAATAGGGGCGCTCAATTTCGCGGAATCTTTGATGGATCTTTACAATTTGACAGAGTAATCATTTTCCTTCTTACCTGTCTGAAGAAATTTTGCGGATATTTTACAATAAGTTGGGACTAAAACTGCCAAACTTCCTTCAGATGCGCCTGTTTTCATTTTTGTCCATCCTCATGCGTTAGAAAAATTATGCAGGAATGGTTGGGGTGATGATTTTTGGCATTCTTTGTGTATCTTGAAAATTCATTTGCAATCTGAATTGTTTCTATTACCGAATCTTTCAAGCAAATTAAAAAATCCATTCACATTTTTCCAGTTAAGTTCTTTGGCGCCAGATATGGATGCGTTGTCGGGCTGCCATAGAGAGAAATCGAAATTTCTTTTCATAAAATTATAATAGCATCTTCTGCCTGCGCATGCCTTTTCCTTGTTAAAATGTAAAGTAAATTATTTTTCTCGACAATTTGAAACGCTTGGCTGGTTTTCTTCCAAGTTCAATAGCGAGAAGATTGAAAATCCCTGGCAAATCCTTTTTTAGACTATTTGCAATTTTGTTATTTGGTCCCCGAGGTGGACCTTGAGTACTGCATAAGCTTTAGCACATGCATTCAATCCCTTTGCAGCATTTCTTAATATTCTTATCGGGTTGAGTACTAACAATCTTAACATTGAAAATGTTTTTGTTTTCCTATTATGGGGTATCAAATTACGAAACAGTGCATGCTACATTTGGCACATCACGTAATATAAGTGAGAGATAATGTTAGTCTGTTTCTGAGGACGGAATCGGTTCAAATGACAAAAATAAATTAAGGCTAACTGAAACTAACCTAACGTTGATTGAACAACTAACCTAAACTAACCCAAACAAACTAAAAGTAACCAAAATTTGGCGAATAACCAAAACTAACCATATAATTTAAAATTGGTTATAACCTATCGGATCAGGTCCAAATTACTAAAATAAATTGGAGCTAACTGAAACTAACCGAAAGTTGATTCAACGACTTACCGAAGAAAGTAAGCAAAAGCTCCAAAAAAGGCTAAAACGTATCGGAACAGATTAAAAAAGTTAGTTCAAACTAACCAAAACGAACCGAATTCTGGCGACTAACCAAAACTACCCAAAAACATTAAATTCGATTATAACGTACCGGCGCCGATTGAAATGACTAAAATTAAAACTAACTGAATAATGATTGAACGACTACCCACTACGACTATCTAACCCAACCTAACCCAATCTAACCTAAACTAACCAAAAGCACCAAGTATGGCTAAAACCAAAGACAATTTACAATATATTGTCTTTGCTAAAACATATCGAAACAGATTAAAATTATTATAGTAAGTTAAACATAACCCAAAGTAACCAAATTTTGGTGACTAACCAAAATTAACCAAAAACATTAAAATTGGTTATAACATATCGGAAAGTTGATAGATTGAATGACTAACCAAAACTAATCAAAAGTAACCAAAAGCACCAAAACGGGCTAAAATTTATCGAAATAGGTTACACAAATAATTAAAGTTAAAACTAACCAAAATGAACCGAATTTTGGCGACTAGCGAAAACTAACCAGAAACATTACATTTGACTATAACGTATCGGAGCCGGTTCAGATGAATACTTTGGTTTCTTGACAGTGAGTTTCCAAGGTCGCATCACGACTCGGAAAATTTTAGTGAACATCACGATACGGTTTATGCATAACTGATTTTAACGTATCGGAACCCGCTCAAATAAGGAAAATAAATTGAGACTAAGTGAAAATAACAGAAAGTTGATTGGACTACTAACCAAAACTAACCAAATCCATTAAAATTGATTAGAGCGTATCAGAACCAGTTCAAATAACTAAAATAAGTTGAGGACAAGTGAAACTAACCGAAAGTTGCTTAGACGACTAACCAAAATTAACCAAATCTATTAAAATTAATTATGACGTATCAGAACCAGCTCAAATAAGTGAAAGTGAAATAAGATGAGACTAAATGAAACTAACCAAAAGTTGATTAGACGACTAACTCGAACTAACCAAATCTATAAAAATTGATTATAACGTATCAAAACCAACTGAAATAAGTAGAGACTAAGTGAAACTAACCGGAAGTTGATTAGACGACTAACTAGAAGTAACCAAATTTATTAAACTTAATTATAACGTATCGGAACTGACTCAAATGACTAAAATAAATTGAGACTAAGTGAAACAAACCGAAAGTTGATTAGACGACTAACCAGAACTAACCAAATCTATTAAAATAGTTTATAACGTATCAGAACCAGCTCAAATAAGTAAAATAATTTGAGACTAAGAGAAACTATCAGAAACTTGATTAGACGACTAACCAGAACTTACCAAATCTATTAAAATTGATTATAACATATCGGAACCGACTCAAATAACTAAAATAAGTTGAGACTAAGTGAAACTAACCAAAAGTTGATTAGACGACTAACCAAAACTAACCAAATCTATTAAAACTGATTATAACGTATCGGAACCAGCTCAAATAAGTAAAATACGTTGAGACTAAGTGGAACTAACTGGAAGTTGATTCGACGATTATCCAATACTAACAAAATTTATTAAAATTTATTATAACGTATCGCAACTGACCCAAATGACTAAAATAAGTTGAGACTAAGTGAAACTATCCGTAAGTTGGTTCGAAGATTAACCAAGACTAACCAAATCTATTAAAATTGATTATAACGAATCGGAACCAATAAGTAAATTAGGTTGAGACTAAGTGAAACTAACAGAAAGTTTATTCGACGATTAACCAAGAATAACCAAATCTATTAAAATTGATTATAACGTATCGTAACCGGTTCAAGTGACTAAAATAAGTTGATATTAAGTGAAACTAACCGAAATTTGAATTGACGACTAACCAAAACTAACCTAATCTATTAAAATTGTTTATAACGTATCGGAAACGATTCATATGACTAAAGTAAGTTGAGATTGAGTGAAACTAAGCGAAACTTGATTGGGCAACTAACCAAAATTAACCAAATCTATGAAAGTTAATTATAATGCATCGGAACCGGGGTTCAGATGACTAAAATAAGTTAAGTCTAAGTGAAAGTAACCGAAAGGTGATTGGACGATTAACCAAATCTGAGCAAATATATTAAAATTGATTATAGTGTATCGGAACTGGCTAAAATAAGTAAAATAAGTCGAGACTAAGTGAAACTAATCGAAAGTTGATTAGACGACTAACCAAATTTATTGAAATTGGTTACAACATATCGGAACCGGCTCAAATAAAGAAAATAATTTGAGACAAAGTGAAACTAACCGGAAGTTAATTGACGACTAACCAAAACTAACCAAATCCGTTAAAATTGATTATAACGTATCGGAACCGGTTCAAGTGACTAAAATAAGTTAAGACTATGGGAAACTAACTGAAAGTTGATTGGACGACTAACCAGAACTAATAAAATCTATGGAAATTGATTATAACGTATCGGAACCGGCTCAAATAAGTAAAATAAGTTGAGACTAAGTGGAACTAACTGAAAGTTGATTAGACGACTAACCAAAACTAACCAAATCTATTAAAATTGATTTTAACGTATCCGAACCGACTCAAATAACTAAAATAAGTTGTGACTAAGTGAAACTAACCGAAAGTTGATTCGACGACTAACCAAAAATATCCTAATCCATTAAAGATAATTTTAACGAATGTAACCGGTCCAAATGACTAAAATAATTTGATACTAAGTGACATGAACCGAAAGTTGATTAGACGACTTACCAAAACTAACCAAATCTATTAAAATTGATTATAACGTATCGGAACCGACTCAAATGACTAAAATAATTTGAGACTTTCACTTAGTTCACTAACCGAAAGTTAATTGAACGACTAATTAAAACTAAACAAATCCATTAAAATTGATTATAACGTATCGAAACCGTTTCAAATGACTAAGATAAGTTAAAACTTAAGCGCGGTCTACACGTAACCTCTTATCGTATGATTTATCTGTGAAACATTAGAAAGAAAACGCGTTCACGCTGAACGATTAGTTAAGTACAATTTGTTGTTGATGAATGAGGTGTGATCTGTTGGGTCATGGAAGAAATACTTTTTGATCTGTGTTCGCCCTGTGTTTAATAATTTAATAAGAAGAAACCAAGTTAAGCGTTTAAATAACAGACCACGTTCACGATGGTCCAGAACATGGTTATTAAAAAGACATATTTATTCCCACGTGCAGTTGACTAACGAACTACGAAGTGAACCTCATGATTGGAGAAATTACTTAACGATGGCTGTCAAAGCATACAATTATCTGCTAGAGTTAGTTACTCCATGTATTAAAAAACAAGTTACTTGTATGAGAAAAGCACTGTTAGTACATTAGAGGTTAACTGCAACGCTTAGATTTCTATCAACTGGTCGAAGTTATAAAGATCTGGAGTTGAAAACCTTGAATTTCAAGGCAGCCATTTTTTGATGCGATATTTTTTTCCGGATAATTTCAATAGATGATATCGAAAAAAACTTCAATTGTGTAAAACTTTTTTTTCTATATTCAAAAATAAAGGCTCCATGTAGCCACTCAAGACCCTGTACGTACACTCTTCATAATATTTCGCCTCAGTACGCCGCGCCGCCACAACAGTAAATCGATAGATAAATCGAAGCAGACCGTCCACATGTAACGACTTGTTTGTGCAAATCCACCAAATCTATGCTCGAAAGCTCAAACTTTCAACTCCGTCTTCGATGCTTGCGCAGTTCTATTATCGCTCAAACTTGCTGTCTACACACAGCGTTTTATTTGCAACGTCTTATCGATACAGACATATCGTACGATAAGAGGTAACGTGTAGACCGCGCTTAAGGGAAACTAACCGAAAATTGATTCGACGACTAACCAAAAATAATATAATCTATTGAAATTGATTATAACGTATCGTAACCGGTTCAAATGACTAAAATGAGCTGATACTAGGTGAAATTAGCCGAGAGTTGATTAGACGACTAACCAAAACTAAGATGAACTTATTAACGGATCGGAACCGACTCAAATGAATGAAAATAAAATAATTTGAGACTAATTGAAACTAACCGAAAGATGATTGAACGGCTAACCTAAACTAACCAAATCCATTAAAATTAATTAAAACGTATCGGAACCGGTTCAAATGACTAAAATAAGTTAAGACTTAGGGAAACTATCAGAAAGTTGATTGAACGACTAACCAAAAGAAACCAAATCTATTAAAATTGATTATAACGTAGCGGAACCGGCTCAAATAAGAAAAAAAAAGTTGCGACTACGAGAAACTAACTGAAAATTGATTAGACAACTAACCAAATCTATTAAAATTGATTATATCGTATTGGGACTTAACCAAATGACTAAAATAAGTTGATACTAAGTGAAACTAACCGCGTTAGATCGGGGCTTGAGCGACGAATCGAATACAGTTTTTACAACCACCACTAATTTTATAAATAGTAAAAACGAACGAAACTTGAAGTAATATTCATTTATGTGGTATATTTTGGTAAACTAAACTTGCGAATCTGCTAAAAGTAATTTTTTACATTAGATTGTGTTAAGGATGGGTGAGGGTGACTTAGTTTCTCACGACCGACAGTCGTGTTTCATATCGTTGGATCGAGAAATGTGAGACGAATCGAATGCAAATGGTCTTTTGCTTTTTACAACCACACTTATAACGTTTTAAATTGTAAAAAAGAACGAGACTTGAAGTAATATACATTTATTTGGTATATTTTGGTAAACTAAACTTACGTAATCTAACCTGATCTCACCCACACTTCTATCAACTATATATTTCCTCTACACAATTATGTGTTTTCTCAGACCTCAAATTTAATAAGCGTTGCATTCTGCTTCGGCATTTTCAATGTCCCCCCCCTCCCCCCCGGTTGCATCTTTGTGAAGGCCTGTGAATTTTTTGTTTTAGGTATCCCAAAATACAGCAGCTATTATACGAAAATCTTACGTGAACACTAACCAAATTGCTTTAGTTTTAAACCAAACACAAAAATAAATGGGAAATTCAAGTTGAAAAAAGTCACCATTTATAGCTTAAGGTATATCATAAAATATTAATTAAAATTTCACAACTAATTCTAAGTAAAATGAAACAAATAATAATTTATCCCGGCCTGATTTCTGGAGCTCGTGTGAATATTAATCAAGCAATTAATCAAGACCTGGAGAAAGTTCAAACTTGGGGCGACAGAAATTTGGTCCAGTTTAAAGCAGCAAAGACCCAAGCAGTCACGTTTACCAAGGGGGCCAATACGGCGGGCCCTGACATCATTATGGCAGGATCGACCATACCTTCATCCTCGGTCAACCAAACTATTGGGTGTCTCGGTCAACAGCAATATGTCCTGGCATGACTACGTCGCTAACATCCCAGAAGGTTGGTGCGCTATTTCGCAACAAAAAACTGTATACACCGCAGCAGTTGCTCTTGCTCTACAAAACGCAAATAAGACCGTGCTTCGAATATTGCTCACACATCTGGGGAGCCGCACCAAAGCACACCCTGAGGCTGCCGGATTCTATTCAGAAGAGAGCAATGCGTTTCGTCGGCGACACGGAGTTGGCCCGAAATCTGGATAGTTTGGAACACCGCAGACATGTGGCCGATATGTCCCTGTTTTACAGGTGCTTTCCCAGGATGGGCAACGCCTGTCAGACAGTCAAGACAGACGGCAAGACCGCACCAGTTTGTCGTAGAACTGGAAACAACTAGAACATCGCTTTACAGGAACTCTTTTGTCTGGCGCACTGCATCCCTATGGAACTTACTCCCAGGACATCTGTTTCCCCCTAATTACAACCTACAACTGTTCAAAAACCGTGTCAATCAACATCTTCGCACACACACACCGCTCTTAGAGTGCCATAGGATCTCCCTTCAGTGTGTGTGCCAGTGCTATAAAAAAAAATATTTTATTTTTAGTAATTTTTAAGTTTGTGTCTTAAAGCTTATTCTCTAACTTGTAGTAATTAGGAGAAAATTAACCGTTTCATGACTTTCGACTCACGTTATATTGATCTATGACGCAGCTAAAAAGTATAAAACTTCAGAGAAAACTACTCTAGCTTTGAAAGTTATTTAATAAAGCATATCCTTTCGATTCTTTAAGCATATATTCGAATGAGATAATTGCCAATTACCCTTTACATTAGACTGATACTCCAGTAAATAAAGTTCTCCGTTAAAATCAAAAACATTTCCCTTTAAAAAGCTCCGGAGAAATATTGCCTCGAAGATTATTAATATTCCAATATTTCCTCCACATCCAATCGATTTTTTATTCAGAATCCTTCAACAGCAGGTAGAAGCAGGAAATACGTTGTACAAACATACGGTAAATAACCGTAGGAAATGGGAAGCATAAAAGGAAATGAAAGCTCATTATGCGCAACTTTTCCAGGCACACTCAACAATTTCCACACACCCAACCGATTTATAAAGTGACAAAAATAAAAGAAATTTCGCAGCGCGACTCCAAGCTATAACAGAAGTAATTCGAAAAAAGCATCTAAGATTGTGAATTTTCATCTGTTGGTCTTTTGTTGTAAGAAAAATCTTATTCGATTCAATTTACGAGGTAATTGAAAAGCATCTTAGGAGAATTAAAGCAAATTATTTGTTGAATAGATATTACCGTTTCAATGAGAATTTCTTTTGTTAAATCCAATTTATTATTTTCTTTATATTTTATACCTTATAAATTACGACTAGCTATCGTATATTTCAAATATTAAAAGGTGTATCTTTGTGTAGATTTTATCAAATGCAATTATTCTGCACAAATGAATATTTATACCCATTAACGACATATATTAGTTAACGAGATAAAATTATGAGCTATGTCAAAACATCATCTGCCTTACTGTGTAATTAATATATTTATATAAAACATTTCAGTACAAAAATGTACTACCCGGTATCTCCTTTAGCTAGATGAGGTGGCGTCTGGGGCAGACATTGATCTTTTCAGTAGACGCTATTCAATATATTTATCACAAAATTACCTAGTATTACTAGAGTAACTCGTACTACCACGGAGACCATTAACATATAATAAACGCAACTAACAATCCGCTGTATTCCCAATTAATTCATTACCATGTAATACTTAGTTTTGACACATAATCTGCATTAAAGTTATTCAAACTATGGCATATTTTTTGTCCAAACCTCGTTATTTGAAAAATATATTCAATTTTGTTGTTTATTTCCTTTCTTTATACTATTTGTTCAAACAAAGTTCAAATTTTAAATTTCTATCATAATTGCCCTCTGTAAAATTTGTTGAACACACTCTAGCATTTTCACAAAATAAAACTATGTTGTAGTGCATTATACCGAAGGTTTCAAGCCCCAACTTAGATAATCCATTAGGTTTCAACGTCATATTTATGGAATACCTGTCATTTAAATTTTTTTAAATTCTACGATGTGATAGTGTCTTCAATGACTACGATAACACTAATAATAATTTTTTTCACAACCGATACAAATCATTTAAAAAAATTTTATATTTTGTAAATATAAAATTTTGTTTCTTTGACACTTTTTTTCGACTTAAGTGATGATTCTTATATACCGACATAAACCTCTGGAGGACCCCAGTAAGATTAGAAATGAAGACGTATAATACCCTTCATTTTAAATTGTTTAATGTTATGATATAAAGTTGTAAAAATATGAGTAGAAAAGCTCCTACACTATGAAAACTTATCGATGATGTTAAATATGTAGATATTGCTGTTCTTTCACCTGAAATAAACAATCGCACTGGCGAGGATGAAAAAGATATTTATCTCTTGGGTGTTTTTGCTGCAAGTAAAGTTCTAGATGAACTTATATACGGTAGATCAAGGCTGCCTCAAAGATCATTGAGCTTCTTGTTAACATCCTATATAAAACTGCGATCTACGCAATTAAAAAATAACACCGGTTAAACTTTTTAATATTAACTGACAATATTTCCGACCTTATTTCTATAAAAACTAACTATACAATATGCATTAAATTTGTTGTGCTTCGGTTTCGTTGTATCACCCGAAAAAATAAAAGTATTTATGGGAATTCTGGCTTTCTGAGCTTATTACAAACCAACATCTGAAGAAAATTATTATAGTAAAAAAGAGGACCTTGGAGCAGATGTTGCAAAGAAACTCACGCAACGAAATAAATATGCAAAGACTGGAAAATGTATTTTTTCTACAGCCGCGCGCAAAATAACTAATTACTAAATTCAAATGAAATCGCAAAATCGACGAATGTCGTGGATCCTTATTTTGCGAGAATATGGAAAAGAAAATTCTCACTTTTTCCGCCGAGTGTGCTATGAATGGTCATGGAAACCGAAGATAAATAAATGGCAGTCATGCGTTTCTGACAGTTTGTTGCTGGCACTCCGGTTCTAAATATGCCCAAAGCCCGAATATTATGTCAAAACTGACAGCCATTTGCAAATTTCAGAATAAGTATAGAGAAAAATGTGCATTTAATTTTAAAAAATGCGGCTGTAGAAAAAGTCCTGTGTGTTTTTCGAGCGCAAAGTCGGATTGCCGCCTGAGAAAGAATGTTACTGCGCTTTAAATACACAAATAACTATTTTTATGTTCGTCACACACAACACACACAAAAGGAAAATCCTATACCATTCAAAGAGCGGCGCATGTGAGAAGTAGACAGTGGAGGTTGGACTTGAAGCACCGTAGGTTGTAACTTTTGGAAAAGACGTTACTTGGAAGTCCATTCCAGAGCGAGGCAGTCCTTCAGAAAAAGAAGTCCAGTAGCAACGACCTTCTAGGCATTCGTAATTGAATCGTATGTCGATCTGCAGCTTGTGTCTGACGGGTGTGTCTCTTTGGCACAGCTCTGGGTGGAATCATAAGAGCCAGCTCATTCGAAGATCTTCTGCAGTAGTATCGATAATAAGGTGATAAGTCCGCCCCTTTTCTTCGATGTTCAAGGCTATCAAGGTCTTTAGCCAACTCTGGGCCATTCACAAGACTAACTATTCTCCGCTGTATAGTGTCCAATATCTAGAGTGTTTGGGTGCGGAGCTCCACACATGGAAACAGTATTCCAGAGATTGTCTTATCTGGGTCTTATAGAGCAGTAAGAGCTGACGAGGTGTATAAAACTTTTTCGCTCTATAGAGTGCTCCTAGCTTTTGTGTTGCTGAATCTGGAATGTCAACAATCAGAGATCTAGTAAAAAAAATACAGTGGTATCAAAGTTAAACTAGTTATTATCAAGATCACCGAATCTTTTAGTTGTGGCGATTTCTGATAAAGAAATAACTGTTGTGATTGTGAAGTCTATAGGCTCCAACAAAAATAATTTATTCTTAAACATTATAGACAAATTATAAACAACACAAGCAGTCAATTCAAGCGATTAAAAACGTTTAACGTGCAACTATCAGCTCATTGTATTAATTAAATACGCTAGCGAACCATCAGTTCGGCTAAACCAGTTCCCTGAAGTGCACATGTTAATGGGATCCTAACCTGCAACCTTATTCCCTACCCAAACCTTATTTTCGTAGAGTACATGTTCGTGGATTTGTCAAAGTTCTGGAAAAGATAATTTTCAAAGTAGAATCTGTCAAGAGTTAGTGCAGTATAGGCTTTGAGTATACTTAAGACCAAGCTAACCATAAATAAAACACAACACAACTCTTAAGAAAACTGTATTATAAAACAGTGACTAAAACAATAAACAATTGAAAAATATATCTCAATAGAAAGGACATGCGCACAAATATTCGGTTATAGTGTAAACTCATTAAGTTTCTGATCAATAGATATTATTATTGTTTTCTCATTAAGTCTTTGACCAATAGACGTTGTTATTATTTTTAACTAAAGTGCTTTCTTTATCATATCTTCTCACCTGACGTAGATCGATCCCTAATCTGAGCTATATATCCTGCACGCCAACCAAGGCGAGGCGTCGCGGCATACAGGTCGTAACACTAAAAGACCTAACATGTTCCATGCGTGATAATATTTTGGTGCTCAAACCTGAAAACATGAAATCAAGCAATAAATGGAGGTCTAAAGTTGTTGTAAATATTTTCAATTGTATTGTAGATTTATCAAGTTATTTATCAACAGATAGGTGCCAATATATTTGCAACAGAAAGGATTTTGAGCAAAAAGTTCCTTGAGCAAAAGCAGACTATCAAAGTATGATAACACCAAATCATGAAAATATTGAAACTCTAAATCAAAATGAGGCAGAAAAAAGTAGCAGATTTTACAGCCCACAGTCTTGAAAATATTTAATGGCCACATGGGAGGCCAGGACCAGCATAATTGGGACGTAGGTAAATAATCCAATCAAATATGAGGAAAAAATAGTTCTGATAGATATTTGCAGGCCTTTTCTTTAAGTCTGTTGTAAATTCTGGATTATTTACAAAATGCTAAATAAGCCAGGTATTTATAATATAAAATACGTCTTCAATTTTAAAAATTTATATAATTCACAGGATTTTCCAAAAAAAAAATATTATTTTGGCACCTAGATTTGAGCCACAGTACATAATGCAACATATATATAGGCATAAAATAAACTTTGCGACTAATGATCCACTATCACATTTAAATTAATAGTGGCTAGTTTCGAGGTGAGTTAGCTGCTTGCTATTATTTGAAGAGGAACACCTTACACTTTTATTTGAATTATTGCCGCCACTAATCACCTGAGGTTCAAAATAGTTCAATTTAAGTCATATTTCAGTCAGCTGCCTAGTTGTTGGCTGGATTTCAGCTGTCTCAATGGACCAAGCGAGTAATTCATTTCGGTTGAATTGCTTGGAAACTAATTGACCTACAGTTAATTCGCCCTGTACATTTCACCTCTTGCCCTAGGGCTAATTGGCTCAAAGTGGTGTGCGAATAAGTTGATGTGTCGTTTTTATATGAATTGAAATGGACTAGTACTTATGTCTCGAAGGGACACAAAGTATTCATCGTGAATTCTACAGGAGAAAACTTATTTGTTTGTAAAGGGTTTAAATTACATAGGAAAATTTAGAGCTAAAAGCATGAGATGAAATAAGTTCTCCGTAATTTTAAAGGCTATTGTAAAGAACATATCTAAATGCTTCCGGCGAACACAGTCGCTGGAAGCACACATCACTGTCTTTATACGAAACTTTGTTTCCAATTACAGAGTAAAACTTTGTCAGGGGCTGGCTTAAAATTTGTAAAATGAGATCTAATTATTAAATATAGTTTCGAAGTGTGCTTATCAATTTGTTACGGCAATTTTCACAACTTCGTAACATGATTTTTACTTTGAGTTCACTATTAGAATTAATAGCTATTTACATCTTGCATATTTTACCAATGACAACAGTACCGCATATTTTAGGTTACAGAACTATAGAAATTCAATCGTTCTGTTATGCACAAATAATAGATGTCTGTGCCTATCAGATTCGTTTAAAGTTAATTTTTCTTTTAAATGTATTTCTGATCATTTAGTAATTTTAAAAAAATAATATTATGATTATTTTTAATACAAACACGACAGTAGAAAAACTAATTTTAACAGGTCAATTAATTTCAATATTCAAGTTTACCAAATGCTAATTCGTGACTGAAACTGAAATTGTCTGAATTGTACGTGAATGTATTTTTTGTGAAACTTCGCTTGGATTACGAAATTTAGGATGTTAAGTTAAATCACATTTTTTGCCATGAGATCGAGACGTGTTTTGTAAGGGTACTATTTTCTTTGTTATTTTTTAAATTTAATTACAGTTTCTTCGGAAATTAACCTTTTAAATGA
Organism: Pissodes strobi; assembly: GCA_016904865.1. Classification (NCBI taxonomy): domain Eukaryota; kingdom Metazoa; phylum Arthropoda; class Insecta; order Coleoptera; family Curculionidae; genus Pissodes; species Pissodes strobi. The sequence goes on from MU182134.1 coordinate 23,680, forward strand.
AATTTCTGCTATTATGTGAGTGGAACTGTTTTCAACCTAATCTTAGTGTATCTATATTTTATCTTATCTTGTGAATCATATTTGGTAAATTTATATCTGGAGCATTAAATGGTCAAGCATTGACTGTATTATCGTTTGCCTTATATCTTTAACATACACCAGGGTAAAATGGTGTGTATTCTGCATGTCGGGCAGAAAGAGTTATCGTCAATTGAAGCTTCAGGCTTTCTGAAGGAGGAAAAAGCGCCTTATTTCTTTTAAATTAGTTTTTTACGCAATCCAGTTAATAGAGCCAGCTGTCTATGCCTGTAGGGTGTATTTGGATTCTGATTAGGAGAGCAATTTGTAAAATTTATTAATTGAAGTGCTCGATAACTGTAGGATACCCTAAGTATCGCTACCTTTTGTTTGTGTTGTATATTTCTGTTAGAATGATTCTATTTAAATATTCTTAAATCTACACTTATTTAATTTGTTTTGTCATATTTTCCTCGGTATTTTAACTGAATTTATCTTTAACTTATCCTCGATTTATTTTTCATTTTAAATTGCATTCATTCATTTTCTGGTTGCTATTCAATTAACTTTTAATTTGATTAGCAGAGCCAACATCACAGCTTTAATATTTGCTTTTGTAATTTGGACTGAATTTGCCGCTATCTTGATGTCACGTTTGTTTTTTAGATTAATTGAAACAACTTTCATTCATTACCTGATTTTCATATAATTAAGTTTTTATGTTGTATATTATTTGCTCCAAAATATAACCGGTCAAAAACAAATGTTAAGCAAAAGTTCTGCTTGAAGAGGCCAAGGGATAGTAATTATTAATCTCATATTAACGAAAGTGAACCCTTAGGGGCAATTTCTACTTATTTCGTGCATTTATTTCTTTCTTAAAAAGTCAAAACTAAATTGACTAATTTCCCCTGCCAAATTAAGACAGAAGAGTTGACATTCCCGGTGAACTAACTTCCTTGTATCGTTCTTTTTTTCATTATTATGATTTCTGGTACCACACTCGACCACATAAACCAGGACACCTTCCGGTGGCGTCCCCGGAGAAATTCCAGAGCTTCAGACATCTCCGCCATTAACATCTAAGAAGAACACCTAGATTATTCCATCATAAGTTTATTTTCCATCTGAACTTTGTCAGAGGGAAATTAAAATATACCAATTTTTGTTGAAATTTTTAACCCTTTATTTTGCACCCAAGCCTCTAGCTCCATTACTCGGAAGTAAATGTTGATAGCATGCTCCAAACCTTTAAAACCTGTGTACTATATTAGGTTTTTTTTGGTAAGTTTACTTTTGCTCCTTCCTATATGAAAGTTTCCTATTAGCAACCATTATAGGCAGTTTGGCCAAATATGAAATTGTTAATGTTAACCTGTTAAAAATGCGTATTTTGTTTACATTTTGTTATCGATTTTTTGGGTTCGGCCGTGCGGCGTCGTGTCTGTTTGCTGGTATTGGGTTTCATTTGATATTTTTGGTGTGAGTAGTACTAGTTGAGATAAAATGCTGGTGGTGCAAAAATTTAGAGCCTTAAAAATCAATATCAGTTTGGAGTTTGAGAAACGCTTGAAGTTTAGAATAAATGGTCATTTACAAGCTGATTTAAAAATTAGTCAAAAATAGGAAGGTGCATCAAATAATTGTAAATGAAGAGTGAAGGCTGTGTGCATGTACGAAATGTACTAAATGAAAAATCATTGTATTCCATGTAAAAATTGTGTTAATTTTTTCATTGTTGATATAGTTCCAACCCTATCAAGATAGATAATGCGAATGGGCTTCCCGTCCAAAGCAGTTGGTATGCTTGTTTCTCATATTTGGATCGACAGTTTTTTGATGAATTGGGAATATTTTTACCTCCAGAGAATCATCCTTATTCAATGGTTAAAATTTCTGAAAGATCATCGAGAGAAGTTCTGCCATGCATCTGTTATATATAGCATATATGTGGTAGCAATTGAAAGTAAAAACTGGAATACATTGAAGCTGGAATCCTATAAACCGTAAATATCAAACCTACGACTATCACTTGAAATTGTTCTTGTACTACGTTGAACAAAATCTTTATTTTCCTCTCATTTAAATACCAGTTAAAAAGGTGAGCTTTAAGAGTAGCCTCTGTCGATTTTTCTACATTCATCTCCAAGATTAGATCGATATTATTTATTCTGATTATTCATCGAATTATTTTAATTTTAGTGATATTATACATTTAGCAAAAAGAATTAAATAAAATATTACTCTCTAAGTCATTTTTTTGCCATTCTGATCTATTTCCTAGCTCGAACTAAATAATTTATATTTTTATAAAAACATGATTTGATAAGAATAACTGCTTAAGCATACTTGAGTAGAAGTAATGAAATATAAAGCTAAGGTCGCTTCAGTTAAGTTTATATTTTAGATTTTCCCATAAATGATATTTTCGATATTCAACAGGTGGGCACAACGATTTGTATCATTTTTATTGCGGTAGCCCAAGATTTCTGAGTCCAACAGACTTTCAACACACACCTATACGTTTATCAAAATTTATACGAAAAAATACATATTTTATAACAAAGTTTTCTTTATAACATTTTCAATATTTAAAAACACGATTTTAAACCGTTCATCTATTGAAAAACTAAAACAAATATATTTGTATATTGTTTTTAATAGCTTCAACAATAATGCTAACATTAACTATTAGTACCTATACAAAATAATGAAAACACGTCTAGAAGTGCACTGCTCTGTTACTCTTTCTATGCTTATGTGTTCTGTCTCTTACTAAACTCCAAATATGGTTTTACACTATATTTTAATTTCATTGGCCTTAGTCAAGACGTTCGAAAATTATAACGTCTTGATGAAAACGTCCTCGTTATGTAACTGAGTACGCTCCTCTAGGTTGGTTTTAAATTTGTGTAAATGATATAATATGCAATTTCAGACATCCTGCGACCCATGGCCTTAAGGTTATTTATCATATTCTCAACTAGCTCTTGGTAATTTTCAGTGCTGTTATTCTCTAAAAGAACAAAGGGCTACTAATTTGAAACTATTCCAAGCTTTTTTTGAGCATTAGGGCATTTTTCATTCTCAAATATTTTTTAACCGACGAAGATTCTAGCTTAACTTTAGCATCTGACAACTTTGTAAAAAAAGTCTTAATAATCCAAAACTATGGTGGAGTTTGGAACCTTCGGCAACATGCACTAAAACTGAGCTTTATCCACAATACCGAAACAGAATTTTTGCACTCGACGCGCGTTTCGCTAACCATGTTAGCATCATCAGGAGATGATTAAAACTAAAATTAAAATCTACCTAACTCCTTTTTATACTACTGTTTGCTCAATCAAGCGGAACTAAAAAGGACCAATCCTGGAATCCCACTAGTCACGCTGGATTAACCAATACAATGGACTATACGGAATAGGCCCTCTATCTCTATTTAAACTATTCTTACATTTAATAATTTCCATACTTTCATATGCGTCTAATAATCTCCTATCAGCTAATCCAAAAGCTTATGATTTCTGATCTAATGCATTTACAAGTTGTTTCATTAGCCGTAGCTTGATATTTCGGGACGGCATTAGCCCATTTTTAGGTTTTGCGGTTTAGCAATGAGATCACATTTTTAAAGTTTTGATTTCTCACTTAAAATTCTATCCTCATCGGCCATGATCGTCGAACCTAATACCGAGCATCGGCTCTACTGTTCCAGAAACAAAGATAAATCAGATATTTTATATATCCGACTTGCAGTTTCATCAATAATCGCATCATTTTAAAATCTCTTAACTTGATACTTTAAAGCTCCCAGTAAATTTTAATGCTATCATAGTTTTCTTTGAGATATAGAAAATGAGCAAGTGGAAGAGATGGAAATTTGTTTCCAATATGTAGTAAAATAGTCTGGTTTATTTTTCGACAGTTTTTAGCTCTAGCGGCATTAGGGTACCATTTGAACAAATGAGCTTGTTGAGGTGAAAATGTCCTTAGCACGGATGTGATTTGAGACTCGGTTAAACGAAAAAGCGACAGTAAAAAGACATCTATAGGATATAGTCTACGAGAGAGTCAGATAGAACAAAGTTATACATGTTACATGTTTGCTAAGAGTGATAAGTAAAAAGTACTTCTCCTTCGATAATTATTGAAGTTAAGCAACGCCGGGCGTGTTTAGCACTTGGATGGGTGACCACTTGGGAACACCACGCGTTGTTGTCATTTTTGACAAGCGTTGTATGATATAATATGCAGTTTCAGACATCCTGCACTACTCTGTTACTCTTTCTATACGACTTTAGATTAGAAAAAATATATATAAAATTCAATAAATAAATAAATAAAAATAAGTAAAAAGTAAGTAAGAGGGCTGAACACCGGCAATCACACACTCGTAAAAGCAGAAACAAGAACAAAAAGGAGAATACCCGTCAACACAGGAATTAGACAAGGAGACAGCCTAAGCCCTATATTGTTTAACATCATCATGGATGAAATCATTACAAAAACAGAACAAAATGGAATGGGATATCGAATGGGAAATGCAGAAATAAAAATAATGTGCTACGCTGATAATGCAGTGATAGTCTCTGAGGATGAAGATAACCTACAAAGACTCTTATACAAGTTCGAACAAACTACAAATAAATATCAAATGGAAATATCTACCCGGAAAACCCAATCACTCACTATATCCAGAGAGCCCCGAAGATGCAAACTCGCCGTTTACAATCAAAGTGTAGAACAGGTGATGACCTTTAAATATCTTGGAGCTAACATCACTAGTAACAGGAATCTAAAGGAGGAAGTAAGAAATCAAACTTCAAAAGCCGCTCTAATATCGGGGTACTTACGAGACATGATCTGGAGAAACAAGCACATGAGCATAGGAAGTAAAGTCAGAATGTACAAAACGTGCGTGAGACCAGTGATGACATACGCCGCAGAACCAAGAGCGGAAAACACAACAACCAAACGCTTGCTAAGAACAACAGAAATGCCAGTCCTAAGAGCCATAACAGGACACACACTATACGATATGAGAAGGAGTGAGGAAATTAGAGGTACCTGTAAGGTTTCGGATGTTGTAAGATGGACCAGAGCAAGGAGAAGAGCGTGGAGAGACCATGTAGAGAGAATGGCCGACGACCGAATGGCAAAATCGCCAAAGACCAAAAACCTAACAGCTCCAGACTCCCAGGAAGACCACCGAAGCGATGGTACGAAAGCTGGACATCAGCATCCCAGGACTAGGAATTTGAAGAAAAATACAGCATTCTGAGTCCGAACGTACGAGGAGGAAGAAGAAGAGAAATAAGTATATAGTAGGTATTATTATCGTGATGTTCATTAAATCGGCTGTAATTCGAAAACCGTAAGAGTTAGAACTAAACGGTAAAGCGCAAAAAAGTGGGGTTCTTAGGATACGTTAACGTGCCGTTTTCCATTCGATGGTACGACGCTTTGTTTTTTTTTTTTAATTGGCTAAATGTAATTTGTATATTTTCTTGGGAACGGAAATAGATATCTAAAATCGGTTGCACCAGTGACTGCGTCGCCTCAGGGTCGATTGAAACGCTTCTATAACATTTTTCGATGTGACGTCAATAAGGCAGGTATTGTATAAGATATCATTTTCGTCTAAAAAATTGTCACTTTTCTTCCGATATGGGTGGACGATCTTTTTTGTTTCCAATACTTGAGAAGAAGGTTGGGGGTGTGCCGAATTCGATTTTTGTATCAAGAAGATCGTACATCTTTCTTGCACCGATATATTTCGAAAAAGGAGAAGGTTTTTAAAATATTTTTACTGTCTGCTTTTAAAAAGTTTATTTTTTCGGTGGTATGATGTAAACGGATACCTTTAATTTTCGAAAAATTCACGTAGTAAAATCAAGATTTTTATTAAATCGGTGGTAATTCGAAGACCGCAAGAATTAGAACTAAACGGTAAATCACAAAAATATGGGTATCTTGGGGTACTATTAACGTATCGTATGCCGTTCGATTGTGCGACATTTTGTGTTTTTTTTCTTGATTTTTATCGGTAACGGAAAGACATACCGAGATATAGTGGAAATGATTTTGACATAATTTTTCTATCTGAAACTTGGCTCTCAATTGATAATTTGTCTGAACATTTTTTGATTCCTAATTACATATTATTAATTCCTGTTTAGAAATAAATTATTTTCCGGATATTTGAAAAATATCTATTGGAAAATCCTTAGCCAAAAATAATAATCCTAATTCTTTTAATGACTTGAATGACTGAATAAGAATAATCAGCATATTGCCTGCGCTTTCTAAAATATTCGAGAAAGTTTTATTTAATCAAATATATAACTACACTATTCCTAATAAAATTGTACCAGAATACCAATATGGATTTAAGAAAAAATCATGTACTGATATTGCTCTTATTAATGTCATTGATGATATCACTCGTGCTTGTGATAAGAAACTCTTGAGTGTCTTAATGCTTCTGGATTTTTCTAAAGCATTCGATACATTAAATCTTAAATTATTATTTTCTCAATTAAAATATTACGGCTTTTCTTTTCAAGCATGCCAACTTTTGACAACGTACCTTTCTAATCGTTATCAGAAAATACGTTCTGATGGCATATTCTCCAACCAAATGGAAATTTTGTCAGGACTACCACAGGGTTCCATTTTGGGACCCTTGCTTTTTCTTGTTTATATATCTGATATCCTCAACTCACTAAGATTTTGTAAGGTACAAGCATATGCGGATGATATCCAGATTTACTGTTGTTTTGATTTTGAAAATAGTTTGCAGGCAGAGCAACTTGTAAACCAGGACCTTAATACGATAAGTGAACTCTGCCGGGCCCACAGTCTACAACTGAACCCTTTGAAATCATATTTAATGCTTTTTGGAAACAAAAATAAACTAAAACTTTTAAAGGCAAATATTAATATAAAATTGGATAACACGAGATTACCTGTTGTGGATTCTGCAAAGAACCTGGGAATAATTTTGGATTCTGACTTGCGTTTCCGATAATATTTAAAAAACTACTCCAAAAAGCATACATGTCACTAAAAATATTGTATAATAACAGGCATATCTTAAACTTTAAGTTAAGAACGCAACTCTGCGAATCACTTGTTCTCTCGCATTTTAATTATTGTGATGTAGTTTACGGCTTTTTTATAGATAGTGAACATGAATGTGGTATTCAAAGACTCCAAAACTCTTGTGCACGTTTTATTATGGGTCTTCGTAAATACGATCATGTGTCTGAGACATATATACAACTTAACTGGATTAGAATCAAATCTAGAAGACTCATGCATTTTAACGGATTTCTAATTAAAATATTGAATGGACACTAAAAGAACGACTTTTCCCAAGAAGCAGTATTTGTTCTATAAATGTAAGATTAGGACATAAACTGACAATGCCGCATCATCAGAGCACCTTGTTTCAGAGGTCTTTTACTTTTAATGCAATTCGTCTTTACAACTCTCTGGCGATTAACTTCATTGATTTAAATATTGACCAATTTAAAAGAAAGTACAACGATTATTTTATTTATACATTTACAATTCCATTCATAATTTTTTTCTCTTTTCTTCGCTTTAATATTAATTCTGATCACTTTAGTTTTTTTTTTTGTTTCAACTACTTCGTTCTTCCATCTTTTACAGGTTGTTTTGGTAATTGTTTTTTTTCCTTTATGGAGAAAATCGGATGCAACTAGTGCGCAATTTATTTACTTATTTGAATAAGTTTGGGTGTGAGATGGTTCAGAGTAGCTATTAAAAGCCAGACTGAGCCCTTTAGCTTTATTTTTTCTTGAAATAATATGTGTATTACCTTTTTATTCGTTAATAAAAGCTGTTTATTATTATTATTATTATTATTATTATTATTATTATTATTATTATTATTATTTTTTTTTTTTTTAACTTCCTCGATATTTATCGGTTCTTGCGTACAGGCATGCATCGGCCTTAACGGCAAGATGCAGGCTCTGGGGTCACGTTTCTAGAAACGACCGGACAATATGTGTAGTGTCCAGGATAACAGATTTCTGCATTAGATGGTAAGTATTTTCAGGAATGTTCAATTTTAATAGATTTTTTCTTAGGTTTTTAGGTATGAGTCCCATGGCGCTGATAATAAGCGGTACAACCTCCACCCTCTCCAGTTTCCACAGTCCTTTAATTTCCCTACACAACGGTAGGTATTTGTCTATTTTTTCTGCTATTTTCGTATCCATATTGTTGTTATTGGGTATTGCTATGTCTATCAGATAAGCTGTTTTTTCTTTTTTGTTTACGATTGTAATGTCTGGTCTGTTGTGTTCAATCGTTCTATCCGTTAGAAGTGTTTTGTCCCAATATATCTTAACACTTTCGTTCTCTACTATTATTATT
>MU182134.1:33345-48506 GCA_016904865.1 Pissodes strobi
CGCTAAGTAAGGCGTGTCGTCACAGATAAAAAACACAAATCGTGACAATATATCCGATTTGCAGTTTCACCAATAATCGCATCATTTTAAAATCTCTAATGAACTGCCATTTAATAACATGATACTTTAAAGCTCCCAGTAAAATTTTAATGCTATCATATTTTATTCTATCCTCTGTTATTTTTAGGGCTGTTGCTGTCTTTTGTTGGGCCTGTTCTAGTTGGATGGATTGTTGTCCCACTATGCCAATAGTCGATTCGAGCCCTTTCGTGAGTGAGTCCAACCGCTGTCTTAGTGTATCCTCGTCCATGACCATGGAATCCAGCTTTTGTTGTGTTGCTACCCCGCAACAACTCGTGGTGTTCACAAGCGGTCACCCATCCAAGTGCTAAACACGCCCGGCGTTGCTTAACTTCAATAATTATCGAAGGACAAGTACTTTTTACTTATCACTCTTAGCAAACATGTAACGTGTATAATTTGTTCTATCTGACTCTCTCGTAGACTATAAGCTATAGATGTCTTTTTACTGTCGCTTTTTCGTTTAACCGAGTCTCAAATCACATCCGTGCTAAGGAAATTTTCACCTCAACAAGCTCATTTGTTCAAATGGTACCCTAATGCCGCTAGAGTTAAAAACTGTCGAAAAATAAACCAGACTATTTTACTACATATTGGAAACAAATTTCCATCTCTTCCACTTGCTCATTTTCTATATCTCAAAGAAAACTATGATAGCATTAAAATTTTACTCAGGTATTTATTACTGCAGGTTGAATGAAAGAAAATAAATATAATACACTAGTGGATACAGATGCAATATTTATAGTAATTATACTAGACTCTTGGCTTTGCAATGGCTATATAATCGTCTCTTTTATAGTTTGAACAAAATCCAGAACAGAAGCACATTGAGGTGCAAATTAATTTAATCTTGCCACAGTCAGCTACCTGGAAAAGAAGAGGCACCGAATTAGATATGCGAGCCAAGTCAATATCTGTAACAAGCTAAGTTGATTAGAGTCTAGCGCTAGCGGCAGACCACGGAACCTCTATCCTTCCCTTGAACCCCTTCCTCCCTTCCGTTGACTTCCATGTCTTCGCGATGCAACCGATTGTTTGTAAGTCCGCAAATTGTCTAGGGGCCTGGATTGTTAACCTTCACTTTGGCGGCTCGGGTTCATATCCCGTCGGTTTTTTTGTTTTTTTTTTAAGGTTATATTTCTAAACTGTTTTTTTCTTGATTTGGGGTATGTCTTGGGTTAGTTTTGGTTAGCACTTGGTTAGTCTCCTTTTCTTGAGCCCCCGTAGCGAGCGAAGCGAGCGGAGGGCAATGCGAAAAGGGAAATATTTCTTGTTGTAATACGTGCCCGTACTTTGTCAGCACTTTCTGTCATATATTTTGCTTTATCTAAGTAAAAACCAGGATATATTTAACAAAAGTCGTATTATAGTGTATATATAGCAGCTTGAATGTGTCTCCGCGAATGCATTCTACTGCATTCAATGCATATTAAAACATGCCGATTCTAATTTTGAATATAACGGCAAGGGAGGAAGGTACGCAAAGGGGAGGAACGAGGTCCTCGGCTAGCGCTATAATACTCTAGTGCTAAGTTCTATTTACTGGTAATACCAACCTTGTACACTTTTGAGACGTAATTGCGTGATAGTCCACTATAGGGGAGGGACGGCTAATGGCGCTCACCTTAAGATAAACTCACATTCTTAGGAAAATAGAACTATTTTTTTCTTTCTGTTTTTGCGAAACATTTGACTTGTAGGTATAGTAACTATATTTATATAGGAATTGGCATTTAAAACAAAATGTAAGTCAGAAATCATACTTTTTGAGGGTATCCAATGAATGGCATTGCCCGACACGGTAGGGTAATGGCGCTCAGGCAAGTGCAGTTACCCTCAACAACAACAAATCATAATAAATGTCTAATTGAATGGAAAAATACTATTATTCAAAATACACACATTTAAATAGGAAAGATAACAACAAACATAGATAAGCCATTTTGGTATTTTGTTTGAACTAAATATTTTAATCCATGTGGTTGATCTGCTCTTGTGCAACGTGCATGGGCCCACTGCATGCGGACAGTGCACTGTCCGCATGAATAACATCTCAACCAAAGCCCATTCTTCCAAAATTCATTGCAAATGGTGCATATTTCATCGGATTGCTCGTTTTGTTTTATTGCGTCTGAAATTAGAAATAAAAAATTACAACCTCGGACAAGCGGTCCCAAACAGTTTTTTACTCATTATGTTCAATATCAGACATCTCGATATTGTCCATTTCATCGTCATCGACAATAGGCTGTTCATCATCCCCAGATGACTCACTTTCAAAAACTTTTCTTTTGGTGGCTTTTTTTTCTGGTTGCAAGTTTTCAATTTTACTTCCATTTTTCCTGTTGACTTTTCTAAATTATTTTTCCTTTTTGTTTCCAATATTTCAAGCTGGTTTTTATTAGGGTAAGATACGCCTTAGCGAATAATCCAGGTAAGTCAGTGCTGGTGATTTTCTGATATGCATGACTTTTCATGAATAGTTCGCATTCCGTATTGTAGGCTTTTTTGAGTGGTCCAAAAAGAGTTAGGTCTAGTGGCTGAATTCGATGTGAAGTATGAGGAGGTACACTTAACATATTTACGCCATTATTCCGACAAAGGTTATAAATGTTTAGAGAGCAGTAACTAGCGTGATTATCCAGGATGAGAAGAACCGGATTTTCATTGCTTGCATTTGATCATCACTCGAAGATCTGGACTGCAAACAACGTGGCGCGTTCACAATATGCTGCACTACTTTAATACAGATACAAACACAAGTCCGATTAAGGCATGGATTTGGTTTAAAATGAGTGAGAGCATTTGTCCGCTGAGCGCCATTAGCCGTCGCTCCCCTACTCTTCACTTGTCCCTCGTTCCATTTGCTATGTACATAATGAACCGATACAAGGTCCTTTTTTTGCAATACCAGCTATTAACCACACCCATTTCTCCGTTCTTTTTATCGATGTGATGAAGAAGCAGTAGAACTACATCTGTATCTCTGACAGACACAACAATTTGCTTTAAAGAACTTGCCACTGTGTACAAAATTATTTTAGTTTCTGCTTTCTCCTGACAAAACCGTTTTTGCTTGCTAGTTAGAAAAACGTTTTCTTCCATCTTTGATGCCTCCAATAATTAAAGAAATCCACAGGTTAAAGAAAGGACAGAAAAAAACCAGTTGACACAGAAAATTAAGTATTTTCTTGCATTTTTCATGTCCTTTGGTAGAAATATGCCACACTATTCACGATAATAAAACAGATTATTCAAACATTAAGTTTTTAATCGAACACAATAATATACGAAAATGGTATTATCTCCCAAAGGCAAGATAAAATTTTAAAAAGTTAAAAAGTTAATAACTAAAAAAGATTCAGGCAGTAGGCCAAAAATTAAAATTAATTGAATGCAGCAGCTGGGATGAAGTTGATTGAAATTGCTATGCTTCAATAAAATTCCTGTTTTATTACCGTCGGAATAAAATTTGACAGTTTGCTATCACCGAGTTATACCAGCAGAATTACCCTTGCGAGAGCCGAAAAATAATATTTCGACCGAATTGAATTTGGCCGGGTAGAAATACTTGGTAGGTATGTCCATCCATTCTACATTATATAGGCCGTGTCGGTTATTGCTTCGTCTCAAGATGTGTTATAGAGTATACAACTTTATACAATAATAACAAAAACACAGTTTACAAGTTGCATATATTTCAACGTAAGTAGGGCAAGATCGAATATTCGATTTGCCGCTTCATAGAATATCAAGTTGCATCCAAGCATCCTCCATTGACCGGGCGGGACGCGATAGTTTGACTTCAGATATATCCGGAAATATTTTATCCTGAATAAAATCCGCCTGGATTCTCGGTCATCTGTCACAAGTTGTTCAATTTAGCATGCATTGGTCCAACACTCCACTCTTAATTCGATTTCACAAACAATTTACACTCTAATACGGTTAGTATTGGATAATCCTCGGTCAATTCCACTTAAAAGGTCATACATCTTGACCAATTCATGCTGAATAATGTTCTCGAATTTCCTTTGGGAATAAAATTTATCGGACAGTTTGTTACCTAGTGTTTTCTCAGCATTGAAGAGTGACGAGGCTAAATTATTTATTTGATCAGTATTGAAAATTCACTAAACCAAAGGAAATAATGAAAAACAAGAAATAACCAGAATATTTGTATTTGACTTCTTTAAGCTAAGCTGCAACAAATGATGCGAATAACTATACTAGCCCAAGAAGGCATAAGATCTCTTGAGTTTTGGTTTTTAACTTATATAATATATTTTTTTTTAATTAAATATAGGTCTTTGTAGTGCAATTTTAATTTTTTTTTTTTGAAATAATGAAAATAGCGGATTTCCGAGGATATGTAGATTCTGAAACCCACTTATGTGCTTGAATTTAGAATGCCCTTTTGAAGCTGTTTGAAATATTTTACTTTATTTGTTAACGTACAATTCCAAATATATATTTTAGCTTTCTTGCCGTATTTTTTAATTAACTAGTAATTTTCTGCATTTTTTATATTTGTTTTTATTTTGTTCTCTTTTTTGATTTTTATTATTGTAATTGGCAACTTTTATCGTAAAATTAATTCTCATTCTAATATATAGAGATGTAAAATATTCACGGCAAAATTTTTTGCATGGAAAGTTATATTTATATAGTTGCTTTCAAAACACACCGCAGGATACTATACAATTAGGGTTATCGATCAACCACAATCAAGCACATATTATAATAATAATATCTGACCATGTTCTCTCACTCGTATATCTCAGCTTGAATAGGGGCCTAAATCTGCTAAGGAAGAGTAGCATCAGGAAGCGACCGAGAAATGGAGCATTGCGGGCGGAGCTGAGAGTCACCCTTATTGTCTTTGTCTTTATTCGGTGATAAAACTTATATAATTTTTCTTATAATGTAGATCTTGTCTGTAATTGACTTGTAAATATTATTCCTAACTCCATCCGTGATTATAAAAGTAACTTACTCATATCAGATGTATTTTTTTGTTCTATTCAAAATTTTATGGTGCGGTACTTGCGTTTGTTTGGTACTTTCCATTTGTCATTTGTGTGGAGCAGAACGGCGACGAGCACTTAAAATTTCGGTGTATATAAGTATATCCACATATGGATATCATGCTATAATGGCGTAGCGCCATATGGATACTACGGTAAACGCAAAATTATTGATGTTTTTATGTATTCAAAGACGCTATTTAATACGGAATATGTAGTGAACCAAAAACGATATTTTAATAAGAAGTGATAGTTACAGTAAAAAGAGGAAATCCATTATGCCACGCTCTTGCTTGTTTTCAAATTTTATTTAGTTACTTTCACTTCAGATAAAGAGAAATTGAGAGTGAATAAAGGTAAATTAAAAGTATAAAATTGGAATTAAGGAAAATTTGCCAATGCGTAGCCCAGAACGAGTTGTCGTCGAAGCCTGCAAATTAGGCCCCAGCTCAAATATCGGAGAGTAAGGCAGGGGGGGGGGTATTTATTTATGGCACCACCAACTTATAGCTAGCACAAGTCAGAAAATCTTCAAATTGATATATGAAACTCGCCCTGGCTTAGGCTTCACAACAAGAAATATGAATATTAAACTCAGCGGTAGACGACAGAAATTCACCAATAATACCTAATAATAAAAAATATTTAGACAATATTGAAACTAGAAGTTAATAATAATTAATAATAATAAGGATAAATCGATAGTTCAAAATGATTCAATTATTCAGCCCAAATAATACAAATCAAATATACTTACTATTTACTTCCTTTGGAATACTATTACTAAAAAGAATTAAATGAGACAGATAGATAGGTAAACCGAAAATCATTTTATTACCATAAGATGTCAATTAGCGTCTAGAGAGGTGTAAGTCACGGATAGTCTTGACCAATCAAAAGCAAGACGCTAGCGTATCTCGGAATTATCCATCTCGCACCATGGCTTCGCGATGCAATCAGCTTGTCGCTAGAGCCCTCGTGGTCGAGGGGTCTAGATGGTCGGGTCTCAATCCGGCAGCCCGGGTTCAAATCCCGTTGCCTTTCTTTTTTTTTCTTATTCTAAACAGTTTTTTCTTGATTTTATGTTTCCTTGGGTTAGTACTTGGTTAGTTTCCTTTTCTTGAGCCCCCGTAGCGAGCGAAGGGCCATGCGAAAAGTGAAATATGACATCTCAAATGTAAACATTCAGGACTATCCGTGACTTGCACCTCGCTAGCGTGTAGTAAGATGGCAGAACTATCTATATAGATACCAGTTACAATACCTTAAAAATGGTATGACTAGGCGTTATTGAAATAGTCAATTAACCATAAAAACACTAAGCCTGTTTTAAGTTAGACCTTAGTCCCATTTATAGCTTACTTAAAATGTAGTTTGCAAAAGTTAGTAAAGGAAGAGAAGGAACAACGCAGAGTCCACTAGGACGTAATATCAATAGTAGTATTGATTGCTATATTATACTAAAACAACCATGAAATAGAGAGAGAGTGGCACGTCAGAGCGTTATTAAATCAAACTTGAACTATTTTTAAAATAACTGATAGCACTTCAAACAGAAAATACAGTATAAAGGTTCAAAAGTTGACTGCCATAGTTTAAATTGATCGATAATAAAATGTTTATATATATAAAAAAATGAATCTCTCACGGTTTAATCCGATAGGCGAATCCAGAACTCTCCAGGAAGATAACCAACAATACAAGCACTTCTTTGGTCTAAGATGGCAGAAAGGAAGTAGAACCGACTCTTCTCGTAAAGCGAGAGGACTAGACTTCCTATGTCAAAGGAGGGACTGAAAGAAGAAATGTCTGACTGACTATTCACATCGCCAGGAGAAGAAACTCCCTCGAAAAAAAACCTCTAATATGTCAACATAACAAGGCTTTGCTTAAAACACAAGGCAAGGGTTTACTCAAAAGGTGGATGAGAAAAACTTATACAATGAAAATTACAAGGGAACATTCACGTGGAGTGACACCTTCATAAGATGGCGATAAAAAAACCAACTCACCTGACAGAAGCAGTTCCTATTAAGGAGAGAGCTCAAGGCACAACACCAAACGACCAACTAAAGGTAAGGTAAAGGCACCTCTGAAACTAGGGTAAAATCAACGAACAATCCGACACCAACATTGCCGCTACAAATGGCTGACCTGTGAAGAGTGGCGCCCAGGAAACTTCCAGGAGCCAACGTGGAAGGCTAAATGACTTCCTCTAAAATACCCAGTTCAAGAATTTTGACTGGCCAATCGAAACACGACATATGTATCAGATGTCTAACCCAATAATTTTTCTAACCGATCTCGAAAATAATACTAAAGGATTTTGATACATTGAAACCTATTTTAATTAATTACACGAGCTAGCCGAAAGAAAATAACCACCTGACCCGACATTTACTAAAAAGAACGCTCTCCTAGTTCCCCGCTGTCAAAAATGATCAAATGACGACACGACATTCTAGAATTGGTACCCGTTAATATCACTAAACGAAAACTACACGATAGAAAACCAAGCCAATTTCAATTTTAGAGAGCATTTCATCTACCGTACTGCTAAAGTCACCACACGAATAGATAATCTTATTTGGGTCAACATCCATGAAAGATTGACACTATGGTGAACGCATATTTTTAAATAAAGTCTTTCATAGCACCGCAGTGTGAATGAATGCAACGAACTCGAAAATCTGGCCAATTACAATAATTTGTGGAATTCTGTGAAATGTTCGGTACCACATAGACTTAACTTATATTCTGTATATTTGACACAAAACTTTCGTTTCTAAGACGTAACTTATTACAAATAACATATATTTTTCCTTCCTCTTTTTGGTAGTATATTTCATAGTGGACGGTTTCTATATCCTTCACTATACTTTATGAAGATGTCATTCTAACACAATTTTGTATAGTCGTACATAAAAATCTGATCTTCATTAACTTTGGAACATGAGACTTTAGAGTTTAGGAGCATTTGTAGCATAAACTGCAAAGCTACATGCATATTTTCAGTATAGCTCTAAATCTTGTTCTAATGCATCACCGGAACACATATTTTGAAACGTAATTGATCGGTTTATTTGAAAGATTGATTAAGTTGGTTGGAGCTCCCCGATTTGATCTTATTGTCCTAGTCAGCAGCGTATGTTAGGACATAAAAAAATAACTAAGCCTCACTGCCAATACCAATATCCAAAGTAATCTCTCTTTCGCGGTTTACCAACGTTTACTTTATGTGAACGATGATTTTTTTTCTGATAGCGTATGTGCGATATATCAAAGGTCTTTTCTCGCATATAAAAAAATACAGATATTATCCTCTCAAATTTGGATGGCTTGGATACAGAATTCAAAAGGACTTCTAAAAATAGCGTAACAGACCGTTTTCGGCCTAAGTCATCATCAGTGTTACCTGAAATGTAACTAAAAGAACTACCCATTAGTGGAAAGTCAGAGACTACTGCAGAACGTTTAGGTAAAGAAAATGATAAAATTGACACTGTTATGTTTAGGTACAAAATTTGTTAGAATTTGAAAGGGGTTGATTAAAAGTGTAAATTAAGAATGATGATTTTTTTGTGATTTTTTGTGGTATTTTAATGAGTAGAATGAAAGGAAAATGGCAGAAGTCCTCTCACTTACTTGTCGATGGAAAAAAAGAACATACCCATGAAGATAAATAATCAACGCAAATCGACAATGGTCACATTAAAATTTCACATAATTTAATTTAAAAAAGTAAAACGAGGTAAGAAACCCTATTTTTGCATGAAACGACAAATGTATCGCTGTTGACAGGCTTGACAAGTGGACTGGACTGATGACGCAGGAAGTGATTCGTCAAGAATTGGCGGTAATTTTAAATTGTTAAAAAAGACAAGTCTTAAGTTTAGAACATACCTAATTGTCTAAGATATTCCTAGTACAGAAAGGCTGCCACTAAGCTAGATGAGCTTAATAAAATTATATGATCAGTATTATGTAGCCCAAATTAGCGAAAGATTATTTGAAATTCCTGCTGACCACATCAGTGATGGCCTGAAAGTTGTTGCCTTCGTTTCGGTCGGTTTCGTCTTCCTTTCGGTCGGTTGGAAAGAAAGAAAGTACTTAATCAAGTAGAAAATAGAGGACTAAATTAAGAGATGTTACTAGCCTAGGCTAACTCAACTCGAACGGATAGAAAAAGAAAAGAAAGAGCACCACTAAATGAAAAGTAACTACATTAGGAACAAACATCAGTCCAACCCAACTCGATCCAGAGGAGTGGCAACTCGTTCAATTTGGCTGCGGTATGTATCCATGCTCATAAAGCATTCGAAATAATTAACGGATCCTTTACATTCTTGAAAATCAATAGTCGGGTGAAAATCAAAGTCAGCAGAAAAAACTTGCAATAGTCTAAGTACTTTATCGGCAAAATAATTGTTTAAAACATTCCAATTATTATTAAAGCTCACTTTATTTGGAATATATTCGTCATTATGACTCCGAATAACGTCCATAAGAAACACTCATTCCTGAATGGGTTATGACTACGAATCCTCAGAATTCATTCTTACTGGTTTTATTAACAAAACACGATGAACTCACAAAAATTATGACCAGAAATAGAGTATTGCTATGTTATGGTAAAACCATATGTTACCTTCTGGGATTAATTTGGAATCGGCTTACTTTGGAGTGGGTAACCAAGCATGTTTTGCGCCATACCAGATCTAATATACCATCCTTTTTTAAGGCTAAGATCATTTGATGTGGATATCATGGTACTCTGACGGTACCTTGAAATATCCACATATAGATAGATATATGACGTAGAAGGGATTAATGCTGCCTTTTAAAATAACACATTACACCGAACATATAAAAAACTGCTGGGGAATATATTTTCAATATATACAAATTGTAAGGAAATAATATGAAAAACGCCACTACATAAACATTATAGGTACAAATTATAATAACCCAAAAAAATTGTTGGAAACTACAACTGATTATTCTAATATGCTTCAGGTAAAAACACCGATTCAAATTACGGAAATAATAAATGAAAATAATATAGTTAATGGAAAATAGGTTTAATAAAATAATCGTAAACATATTCAATACATATTTAATTGCAATCTGCTCTAAAAGAGCTTTTAAATAAATTAAATATTAACGTTACCAGAACTAAAGTGAAAATAACTTTAAACTATATTTCCCTAAAACGTGTTTCGGATGATAAATAAAGGGTGTCTAATTAAGAAGTAGCCGATTTAATCTCATCGCCATTTCTGTTGCTATAGATTATAAGTTTTGTAAATTGGCAGATGTCATGTGCATAGTATGCCATTCAATCCCAACGCGTGCTTATCTTCCAAGCTTATTACGAAAGTAACATATCAATTGTGACTATTAAAAGAAAGTTGCCTCTTTGTTTCGGTCGGCATAATGCACCTGCTAAGCGTACTATACAGCGCCTACAGTGTTGCCAACCTTACATAATAAAATGTCAAAAGCGCAGGCTCAATATGTGCCATATTTTCTTTAAAAAATCCCGCCAATTTTAAAGTAGGTTTTTACCATTTTAATAAAACAAACAAACGATTTAAACAAGGTTTTTTATTAAAACTTAAAATAAAAAATATAAAAAAAATAAGAACACATTGAAATAAACAAATTAAAATACAAACATTAACAAAACCAAGAACATTTAATTAAAAATATATAAAGTAAAACACGAGGTGAAACATGAACATTTATAGTATTTTTCTACTTTTTAAAAGAGTAGATGATTTTATAGGTGTGTTTTTTAATCGTTCATCTGATACAGGATAATCAACGCATATTTTTTTATCCTGATGCAAGACGTTACGAATATCACACATAGCATTCAATGTTTCCTCGCCCATTCTATTACTTTTTTAACTTTAATGTCGGTTAAATCTCTCTGCTTCAGCATTTCAATGGGGCAATGTCAAGACAATATTGGCAAGTTTTCCCAAATTGCGAAAGAGCATATCTTCATTAAAAATTTTTGTGTTTCTAATTTGAAGCCACATTTCATCCAAAGGCATTTTTTTTGAATTCTCAATTTCTATTTCATTAGGTAATTTCTGCCACTCGGTGGTTAAATTAGTAATGTCTATAAAATTTTAAATAATTTATGCATAATTGAATAAATAGAGTGTGGCAGTGCTCACGTAATTTACGAATTAATATGCCGTTTGACTGAAATAATAGATTAAAGGAATTGATAAAACTTAGAGCATACTTCATGAAAAATAGTTATCCTTTTAAATAAAAATTGTTCATGTCATTATACATAGATGTTTTCTGCACTTTTTATTTTATCCTCATTAATTGCCAGTAAAAAGAAATGTTTCAATATATTCCAGTTACCTAAAATTCGTACTACACACTCATGTCGGCTTAACCGACGGGTAGTTGCTAATTTCAAAATTTTTTGTTCGCTTTGATTCCCGAGACATAACTTGCAATATTTCTCATGAGATCCTCTGGTCCTCTTGGTAATTCCTCACATGCTTTGCTGGCTAGCAAGGCTGCTGAATGGCAGATGCATCTCATCAGAATGGCGTCTTGTTTTAAATGGGAGAAAAATGAGTTTCTTTCGCCAACCATAACGTTAGCCCCATCAGAAGCAGCACCTATAAAGATATTAAAGCATATTGGTACCTTTTATTAAATAGATATTTTAGTTTATTAACTATAATATTATTTAATGGAATTTCATATTTTGTCAAACAATTCTTAAACGACTCATATATTTTTGATGCGCTGCAGTATGTTGCATCCAGGGAAATTAATTCCAATAGTTTGGTTTTCGATGTATTGGTTTTAACATGGCAATAATGGACTAATAGGCACATATTTTTTGTTTCTGATATATCCGTGCTCTCATCGGCTAGTATAGAAAAATAATTGGTTTTTAAAGTTTCTACCAAAATGTTGATTTCATGTGCACCCACAACGTTCTTAATAATTTCGCCACACTTTGTCCTTCCAAGGGTAACAGTCTTTCATACTTCCGAATCATTAAATATTGTTTTGCACAGGGGCACGAAATGATCCATAACATGTGTGGCAACATTATGTTCCGCGAAAAATAGAGAAAGTTTAATTTCAGCTTTTTTAACATTTTCTATGTGTTTTTCGTCGGTCTTGGTATTAAAATAGCTGGCTAGTGACTTTGTAGTTTTAACTGCTGATATATTTTTTATGTGCTTTTGTTGAGTTGAATGTCTTAATAATTCGCTCTTTCCAATACCACAAACTTTACATCTGCAACAACAAAAATCAATAAATATAACTATGTTGGATGTAAAACAATAATTAACTATGCAGGACCATGCCTCTACTTGTATGAATAAAAATACATATCTTACCTGCATTAACCAATTTTTAAAAAGGGGGTCCTGCAGCTAAGCTTGCTGAAAAACTTTGGGACCTTTTTCTTTGTGGCACTTTTTTTGTTGGGGCTGTGAAAGTTCGGAATCAGATGAAGATTCTTCCATTGTAATAATTGTTAAAGACCGATACCGGTTTTTAACAATTTAATTTTAATTTAAAAAATTTAAATAAACCACTATACAGTATACAGAATAGAGCATAAACAGTACACACTATAAAGCAGCCCTTACACTCAACTAAATCAGTACTAAACTAATTACTAATAAATGACCATGACCAATGACCATGGTTAGTTATACGATACGACATAGCCACGGGACGTAGCCCGGGAAGAACCGTATTCGGTGTATCTAATTGTTCGTTAATAAATCAAGGTCCCGCCATCTGGTGGTTATAAGGAAAATCAATGGTTGATTCTTCTTAAAACCACAATATGGCGGACACTAGGAATTAATAAAATAGTTAAAATTGGTGTCAAATTACATACACCTAAAAGTAAGAAAAATGGTGTCTATAAATTAAATTGTGGTTCCTGTTCCAAAGTATATATTGGTCAAACTGGTAGACCTTTTGAAATAGAATTAAAGAACACCAGTCTTGTTTCATTAATGGCAAGGATACTTCCAACTATGCTTGTCATTTAATTAATGAAAACCACATTTTCAATAATGATTTCAATGTTTTACATATTGAAAATAAAGGTAAAAAATTAAATCTGTTAGAAATTATGGAAATCAATAAATATAAAGAATTGAATATATTACTTAACGAACAAACTGATTTTGGGTTTTCTCCGTTATTGAACCTTTCCTAGAAAGTGTTAAATTGTTTCCTTTGCTATTCATAAGGCGCCTGGGTTAAGATTATTTTTTGTAATTTACCTGCAACAGCGGAACGCTATAATTTTAGCATATTTTAGTGTAACTATTCACATTTGAAAAAGACGTTACCGTCGAAACACGTGTCATGTTAAAATAAAGTTAGTGGAAATCTTTAAGTGGTTTACTTATTTAAGTGTTTCTTAGAGAAAAAAATCCCTCGTAAAGACGCGAATATCCCGTTGTCTCTAGGAGTCCTGAAAAATCCCTCGAATCGGAATATATCTCTCAGGTTGGCAACACTGGCGCATAATAACGAAATTCTAAGACAGTGGCTCTGTTGCATTATAAGATACTTTACACAAATAGAGCACTATATAAAAATCGGCCTCTCTTATTGGTCGATCCACATGGCCTTCCGCTCGCTTCGCTCGCTACGGGGGCTCAAGAAAAGGAAACTAACCAGGTGCCAACCCAAACTAACCCAAGACATACCCAAAATAAAAAAAAACTGTTTAGAAACATAATCTTAAAAAAAATAAAAAAGCAACGGGATTTGAACCCGGGCCGTCCAGGTGAGAGCCAGATCTAAACCTCTACACCACGAGAGCCCTTGACAGAAATTGATTGCATCACGAAGACATATTGTAATACGAGATGGATCGACCAATAGGAGAGGTCGATTTTTACATAGTGCACTATTTGTGTAAAGGATCTTAAAATGCGGCTCTTTTTGTAATAGGCAAACACGTGATTACATCGAGACGGTACGTGCAAGTGTTGCTGAAGATAACACAATTGCCGTAAGGCGCCGTGCACAACATATCAACCTTAAGAAAAGCACTCTGCATACAATTTTAACCAAAGATTTGTGCTTTCATGCGTTCAAAATCTAACTAACCCAAAAACTAAAGCCACAACATCATGGGCGGCGTCGCGTCATGCATTCAGTAACTGAATATTCGATAAATAAGAGCCGAAGGAAATTTTTGTAAAAAAATCATATTCAGTATCGAAGCTCATTTTTAACTTTCGGGACAGTTCAATAAGCAAAACTGTCGAATCTGGGGGTCTGAAAATCGACATGTAATCCACGAAAAAGGAATGCATCCAATTAAAGTCTCTGTTTGGTCTGCTTTATGGAGTCAGGGGATTATTGGTCCGTATTTTTTTCCAAGATCAGGCTGATAATGCCTTAGCGGTGAATGGTTAGCGCTACCGCGAGATGTTGATCAGCTCTTTCTTTCAACAAATAAATGATTTTAACTTCAACAATATGTGGCTTCAGCAGGATGGGTCTCCCTGCCATACTCAGGGAGAAACATTGGCAGTTTTGAACAATAGATTTCCTTAACGAATTATCTCCGGAAGATCCGAAGTTGATTGGCCGCCAAGATTTTGCGATTTAATGATCTTCGTGGGTATCTTAAAGGAAAGATCTATGCGAATAAACCTTCAGCCATCGAAGAGCTGGAAGACAATATCCGAACCGTCGCGTCGTGACGAGAATAGAACCACAGTTATGCATGACCGTTATGGAAAATTTCGTCCAAATGATTTACTCCTGTCAGCGAAGTCGGGGTCGATATTTAACTGATATTGGCTTCCACGTTTAATGGCATAGTTTCTAGAATAAAATTACCCAAATATATAAAGATATTTTTATTTTCTGTTAATATTTTAACAAAAATTAATCGGCTACCTCTTAACTCGACACCCAAAAACTAATTATGGAAATATAGACCGATTCGCTTAATATCAAATATATTTATATATAAAGGAAGAAATTAATGGGCATGTCCGCAGAAGAGAAGCA
>MU182134.1:48906-73765 GCA_016904865.1 Pissodes strobi
CGGATCGATATAAATATATATATTTATTATATTATTAAATATTATATATTTATATCGATCCGCATTAAACCTTTTCCTGTTGTTCAAATATATTGGCAAGGCTTTAAGGAATGTATATGCAATAGCACTACTTATCGATAAAATAACTACAGGCTCAAATTCTAGAAAATCGTGTGCTGCTGCATTCATGAATTTGGCAAAGGCGTTCGATACTATGTCGGAATCTTTTGGCAAAGCTGCTTAATATCGGTTTGCTAGAACCAACTCACATGCAAAGTTACCATAGACAAAGTTTACACAATTAAAAGTATAAGTTGATTCACTCCGCGCCATCGTCAAATTCCACTCCGCCACTCCCCGCATGCCCGGTAGACTGGTACCAGTCTACAGTGGAGAGCTTATTTTAAATTTGTTTATGGTCCGGCCTATAGGGTGAGATTTCAAAAATAGCAGTTTGTTTTGGGTGGATTCCTGAGTAAAATATCTAGTCGAAAATCGAAATAGTTCGAGCTGTTCAGTAGCTGATTGTGAAAGATGAATGGTACAATGGGCACTCTTTAGGTGCTCAAAAGGGTAGGTATGTATTAGTTTATTATAAGCTTTTATTTAACTTCACTTGTATGCTTGGGTCAAATCTTACAAGTTAAAGAATTTTGTACGGAGTATTAAATTTCATTCTTGAAGTAAAAAACTAATATATTTTACAAATTTTATTTAAATATGCAATCGTATTTACCGTAATTTTTAAAAAATAATCTGAATAAGGTCTTTAGCTTTTCATCTTTTTTTGTTACTTCACAAAATATATTTTTCAAAATTTTAATGAAAACATATTTCATTATTTAAATTTCTCAATTTATTACTTATTAAGCGGGAAATTTTACTGTATGTTCCCAATAGTGCTTTGACCAAAGTAAATCACGTCAAACTCGGCTCTTATTGCCTCAATACCCCCTCCATGTTTTTACCGTCGCGTTGCGTCATCGGCTCGCCTTTGATATGACGATTTCATTGAATTGACGCTTAGTGTACCAACTTATATTTTTAATTCTGTAAATTTTGCCATAGAGAACAGTATCAAATAGTAGACATAATTGGCATCAATAGCATGAAGATTGTTTTTGGATAACCACGAAATTTCAAACGTGGGGTCACGTTTGAATTATTGTTTTAAGTGCATATTAATGAATTACTTACTTCGGATCCTTCTGGAATCATTATTTCATTTATATTCAGTTTTATATATAGAAGTATTCACATGGGAAATGGAAAGAGTGGGGCGAAAATCCAATACGACCTAAGGAAATAACACACACACAAATAATTATCAAAACAATATAACCTATTTTTACTATTTCCCACAACTAAGCTTTTCAGGTTTATTTTATAACACTTCCCTGCTTCAGATTTTTCGAATGAATTATTTGCCATCCAATATTGATCACGAATATTTTGCATGGATTCGTCAGAATAAGAAAATCGCATTCCCTCACGTTCAAACTGTCAAAAACAATGAACGCTCTTTTATGTTGGATGTACAATTTATAGCATGTCTCTGCTCTAAAATCAAATAGTATGATTTCGTTAAAATAATATCCAAGTGGCTATTGCAAGCCTCTATTGGGCTAATTGAATTAATTTGGGTGCTGATATAAATTAAAGAGTTCTTGTTTCTTTTGAAGTAAAAATTAAAAGAAAAACTTGCTTGCATTTGGTTGTAAAAATCACAAGACTACCTGCAATTCTGCAGATTCCTAGATTTTTGCGGTATAGCTGTAAAGCAATAACTCAAAATAATATCTTTCAATATTTATTGCAATATTAAGATATAAACATTCATATTTTTTTCCTTTTTAATAAATAAGCATTATTTTCTGCTACTAAATATACAGCGTATCACATACAAATTTTGGTGCCAAAAGTTTTTATTTCTTTATTCTGATTTTTGTATCAATCAAGTCAAAACAATTAATTTTCACCAAACCATGATTCCAGTCATGATTTTATTATTTTCATTTATTATTTTTAGTACAAAACTAAGAATACGCATATGAAGACCACAGGGGAAAAACGATCTAAGTCACAAAAATAACATTTCGAGAAAAATAAATTTTTAATTTAAAAACGTTACGAAATGACTATTTTATATTTCAATAAAACACATATTTCTGTGAATGTTTAGTATCGAAGTCGTAATAAGGCAATGTGAACAGAGATATGTTTTTACCAAATTTTACCAAAAAAAAAAAACTTAAAAATATTCTCCAAATACCAAAAAAAAAAACATTGAAGAACGATCTAAGTCTAGTTAAAGGTGAAGGGATCCTGTAAAATGAAAAATAATAAAAAAGATTTTTTTGCTGCATTTGTTGATTGACCAATTATTAAAGAAAGGGATATATCTAAGCGGGGATGCCCCCCAGATAGGTGAGTTTGGGAATGGATTAGGATGAAGGGAAATTGGGAATTTGCAAAAACCATGAAACCAAGATTGAGCACTGGACCCCGAAATATGTTTACTGGACGAAAATGGTAGTTGGGATTTTCAAAAAGACATAATTAGGGAGAGAGTGTAACATCAGTGTTGTATGTCATTTATTATTTTGAAAAAGTAATTTACAGAATATTCAATGTTGCACAGGATCAATATCATTTGTAAAATTTTCATAGAGAAACTGGACTAAAATAACTTGTTAAAAATGGGTATGATAGAATCACAGATCGAAATGAAACTAAACTTTGGGCCTTCACATCAAACTCATCCTCGCTTTGGTTTCCATCAACGAACGGCAAGTTTTCGTAATATGCCAGCATCTTTAACACGGCCGTAGCACTTCCTTTTACGAGTTAAATATACCAATGGCCTTGCCCTGGAACTTATTTCGGTACTTATAACAACCGATTTTTGTTAAAATTTCAACACGTGAATGCAGAAATGCATTGGCACCGTAATATTAAGCCATATTTTCTGTGGCGAATTTCATTGACGCTGGGACTTAGATCGGTACTTCATACAACGGCGGCGGGCGTGGACTTAGATCGTTCTTCCATAGTGCGTCTATTTTTTAAATGACAATTACTCGGATTAAGGTAGTTTTTCGATACGTTCGCGGACGTCATGTTAAAGAGCACCATGAAAAGTATATGATAGAAAGGTTAACTAATTTTTCACTGAAATGTGACTTCGATCGTTTTTCCCCTGTGATCTTCATATGTTTACGTATGGTAACATTTTAGTTTCATATAACATAATGTATTATTCATTAAGTATACTAAATTATTTATAATTTAATAATACAATGCGAGTATTATTACTATTTATATTTACCTTCCACAGCTTTAATAATTCAATTAATAGTTTTACCCCATGAAATGCTATTCATATCTATACATTGATAATAACTACGCTTCAATTTATTTATGGCGTAATGAACTCAATCAGCTAGCGTTTTTTATTTATTTCCTTTAATTTCTTCATTCATTAGCACTCTATTGCCATGCCTTTTAAAAGGTACATTTTATTTTTTAAATTACCACACTAAAAAGAAGAGGATGCCCGCATGAATGGTGATTCGGGACTATTAGCTGGACATATTGTCACGCCTAATTTCACGCGACGCTGCTGGGCTGGGCATCTCATCGGTGCTGGAATTCAGTTTCTGCGAAGCTAAAAGAGGATTCCCATTTGAGCAACAGCGTATCGCAGCGCAGCGTATCACGAGTAGCATTTTTAAGATTAGTATTTCCAGGTGAGCAGCATTAACAAGCGGCAAATATAATCAGTTTTGTGTAGTGCTGTATTTTGTGACAATGTCGACAGCGGAGGAGACATCTACCATTTTATCATCAGTCAGTTATGATATTATTAACAGCTATATGTTATCAATGTGAAGAAAATAAGAGAGAAAAGTAAAGAAAATATTGGGTGCATGATATATTTCGAGCAAGGTAGGAGAAAGGTGAATTTTATACACTCTTCAGGCGACTCCTGGATGATGAACGAAAATGTTATAAATATTAAAACATTCAAACTAAAAAAAGTACCGATCGCTGAATATACTTGAAGCCTCGGTCAATTCACACTAGTCCATCTGCTAGCAGAGCAGTGCGCTGATAAGCAGCGTGCTGCGCTCCAATGCTCAGGACAGAATAGAAATTTTGCTGCTGCGTGACGCGTCGTGGAGCGCGGCGCTGCGCTGCTTAGGTGGGAATGGTGTCATTTAATAACATGTAGGCAACTGGAGTTGCATTTTGCTGCGTCGGGCTGCGCTGCGACGCTCTGCTTGATGCTGCTCTAATGAAAATTGGCCTTAATGCTGACTTAATATTATCGATTAGAAGTGATTCTCATTACCAAGGAAAATACCCTGAGTTACCACAAAGTAAGACCCATGTTCCGCTGATAAGCTGAAATTATTCAATACAGTTATGAGTTCTAGTGAGTCAGACGTTGATTCCGAGGACACCCAATTGTAATGTATTCTACATGTCTTCTAATATATAAATTTTTTGTTAACTTAAAGGTTTTTGTAAGACTGAACTTCACGCGGACGTTTAGGGACTCAGGTATGGCCGAGTGTAACAACTTGCACATGGAAAATCCCATAACGTGTATGTTTAGGTTGACAAGTTTGTTTTTACAGAAAGTTCGTTTTAGTTAGGATTATGAAACTTGTATAGTGAATACACAGTAAAAATCTACGTTTGAATCGAGCGATTGATTTTTATTTTATTGGGAAGTTTTCACTTGATATTTATGATATTTTAGAACTTAAAATTTACGAAACAATAATAATTTATTTTCAGGGATATCATTATTAATTCAAGAAATATTTAACGTTATAATAAAAATCAATGGTGCCTGAAAATCAAGCATTTGTTAAATGTGTGACATATTCATGCCAAACGTATAAAGAGCAATCAAAACGGTAGCTCTATCATTGGACCATGAAAATGAAATATATATACCTAAATAAAAAATAAGGGTGGCCGAAAAATAATTAGAATATTTCCTGATAAGAATTGAAAGCTAAAACATTATTAGGAAGTAGAAGAATAAAAATAAAGTTAGGTCGTGGCAGAAAAAGGAGCATGCCTTTTGAAAAAAATATTTTGAGAATCAAACAAGTATAAATGTATAAGGATTTTATGATATATTTTGCAAATATATTATAAAATCCTTGCTTCTTGTTCAAAAGTTTATGTTATAGGAATTACGAAAAGTTAAATTCTAAATAGTTGCATAGTACCATCTTTGTTTTTGGCCTACAGCCTACAATACATCTAGATTTAAGGTGTAATGTGGGTTGCCTGCCAAAAGAAATGATTTTTATTTATTAAGTCCTAACTTACGGCATAGACTAAAAAATGGTTAACAAAAAAATAGAGCCAAAGTATATTAATATAAATTATCCTGCAGCCGGCTATAGGATATAATAACAAAACAAAGAATTTAACACTAGTATTTGGTAATATTAGACTTAGCAGTTAAGAAAAATAACTATTATAAATAGGTATTATTATATACTTATGTATACTGACTGAAATACATAAATTTAATTATATACCTATGTATCTAGGTATATAATATCTAAAAGCATTAAAGCTAATATTTATTTATTTTTGTTTTAATAAATAAATTGATGGTTCCCATTTATAGCAGCATTGTTCAGTTACTATTTCTTAGCATGTATGTATGATGGTGTCTAAAGTGTCGATTTCAAGGCGGCTTTTAAGTTTAGTTTTGAGTAAAGTTACCTGGGAGAATCTTCGTTTAGGGGCGGAGACAAAAAACTTTGTTGTCATGGAAACATTAGTTCGTTAATATTATTTTTCAGTAAAAATATATTGGATCGGAATGATTTTATGGCTGAGGCATTATTATTTTTTTTAATTCTGATAGATCTGCCAGCATTCTTCATTCTATATTTATTTTTTCTATGGCATCTATTAGCTGGGGAAATGTGTCTGAACAGGTAATAAAATACTAATTATTTCACCTTATAATGCCACCTCTGGATTTAATATAATATTTTAAAAAAGTTGAAAACAGACTCTGAAAAGTCAAAATGTGTTTTAATTTGTAAAGAAAATTCAATATAGAAATCTAAGGACCTTAATTTAAAATTATTATGAACCTCGCAATATTCGGGTTTGTCATTAAGGCTTCAGCTTTAGCACCAGCATATATTCTTTCCAATGGAAGAAAATTTCAATAAAATTGAAATACGTATTGTCAATATGCTCTTATAATATCTGAGTATCATACGAAATGAACCACACCTTAGTGGGTAAATTAAAAATTTTTAGTTTTTCTACCTGAAATTCCATATTTCATTTATTTATTAAATCTAAAATACCTTTTGTAGGTTGTGTGTTTTAGGCAACGCAAAATATTCTTTGTAGAACTCAGGTCTTCCTGAAACCATTCTCCCCTAAAATACAGAGTTAGAGCGTCCCAGTTTTCTAAAGCCCTATCTACGGCAGTTTAAAAATAAGAAAATACATTTAAAACCCAGTAAAATGAATCTTTTTACCAAGACCAAAAAGGAAATGTGTTTTAATTTACCTGTAATGAGAGTCATCTGGTCTGAGAAATATGAAGCATTTTGTGTGACTTTAACTCATAAAATGCTTGGAATTCATGATAACTTTCCTTGCGTTTGCCGCTGTGAGAGAAATAATTGTATGTTGGTCTGATAACATCCTCTACACTCCGTGGAATTCTGGGGAAAACCGTTTTTCGCCAGTATCTCTGCCCGAAATTCTGACAAACGATGACCCGTTGAAGTTTTTACTTCTATCATGTGATCTTAAAAACACACATTTTTTTAAAGGTTATGTTTGTAAATCTTTTTTCTTCATTTTGGAGGACATGCCTTGGGTTAGTTTTGGTTAGTTTTCGTTGATATGCGCCCCCGTAGCGAGCGGAGGGCCATGCACGAAGTGAAATATTAGACATCCTAAAATAGTAAACAAATCCTATATATATTGTAAAGAAACCAATTCATTGCGTTATTGTTTACGCTCTTAAGTTGCTGTTCGGCGGTTAGCAAGTAATTAAATGTAACTGTCCATTGTGTTCGCAACTTTTGTTGTTTTTTTCTTGTCTTTTCTTTCTTCCTGGGTTTCCACTTCCTCACTAGTACTGGTGCTGGTACAGCCAATGAAAGTTACAGGGCAGGAACCTTCTTCCTGTTCTTTCTCTCGAACCTTTCCTTCTCTTTCTTTTGGTTTTCTTATTACGAACCTAAAATAAAATTATAGGTAGGCATCTCAGATTGTTACATCAACTTTTTTTCGTTAGACATAAAATAAGGCAAAACGGTCTCAAAATCCAAAATACTTTAAACTTATTTTCATTACATATCTTAGTATGTTCATTGCTAGGATACTTATAGCATTTGTTTTTTGTATTACGTTTAGATAAACGGAAAATGAAATAAATATCAATAATAAATAACGTCTTTTTATCTTAATTTGAAGGCAAAAAACACAGAGCACAATCATCACATTGCCTCGAGTTCATACAGGATGCAGCTTGTAAGTTGAATATTGAATTCCTTGAATTAGATATTAACTTAGAATTGGAAAACATCAAGTATTTTTTTGTATATTGTGTACTTATCCACTAATAAAAAAAGTATATGAACGCAATTGGGATGAATAAAGATAGAAAGGAGAACGTAGCGCGTAGCATGTGAACGTCAAGAACTTTGGCGAAGGAGAGATTCTATACCTACCTTTCCTTTCCTTAGCTCTGAAAGATTTGGGTAAAAAATTGCAGTATCAAACTTGAAAAGAATTAAGCAAAAAATCAAAAGGTTTAAGCTGGTTTGCTTCAAAAATAGTAAAAGGTAATAAATTAAGAGGTTAATGTAACCGTGTAATAATATCGACTAAAAAGTAACAGAAATTTTGCAATTGTAATAAACTGGCAACACTGCACGTCAGCTCAAAAATTCCATAAGTAGGAGCTTATACAGCTGCCTTCTAGAGATGTGAAGTTTCATTGGATGAGCTTTTAGTTCGAAGAACAGATTTTCAAGTTAGCAATGGTGTCTTTGGGAATATCCATGTTAGGTGAAACTAAGATTAGGTATAGTTAAAGATAAAAATTTTAAAATTGCCTCCCCGCTTTATCACGAGGTGGTGCTTGCAAATATGTTTTACCAAATTTAAACATTAATAGAAACTATTGCTTTCTATAAGACGAAGCCATATCCCACACATCTCAAAAATCATCTAAATTTTTACAAGCGAATTATCCAGAAATGATTGAGCTAGATTTGTGGCCTTCCGAACAGTCTCGATTTGAACCAAAGACATATAAAAAATTAGTTATATGTCTTTGATTTGAACCCTGTCTGCTACAACATATGATACATGGCTTACGAATATTTTACGAATTCGTACATATCACAACTAATGAATATTTGTCAGACTATATACTAAAGCTGATACCAAGGCGGTTTTATCTAACTTTTACTTATTTACACTCAAATATACTCTATTATTAATAATTATTAATAATTTTATTATTTAATAATAGGATTGTAGGTTTTTTGGTAGTTATCGTGCATTTTGCAGTTATTATTGAACTGATAAAATAGCAAGGCATTTTGGTTAATTCAAATATGCAAAAATAAGTAAATTTTTCGTACTCGTAAATTTAAGTTAAGAGATTTCAGGTGAGTCTTTGGATAAATTCCCTAACTAAATAAAAATAATAAATGAAGTGTTTTAGAGAATATTTCGTAAGTCCGACCTTGGCTAATTTTAGCCAACCTGATGTTCAAGCGTGTTGCTTAAATACGTGTTCAAAAAGCAATAAAACATAATATCAAGCATGAAAATTATTAACGTTCAAAATGTGTTGGAGTGTAGTTTGGCCCAGTATGTATATTTAATTTACATTTATTTCGCCTGGTCAGCCAGAATTTTCCACTTATTTAATATTAAAATATTTTATCCCCCTCCGAGATGTACAGAATTTAGCTTTTATAAAATCTAGACACATTTTAACTCACACCTAAACTTATTTTTTCAAACGGAGATTCATATATTTATTTGAGGGGAGCATTCGTCAGCATAGCAGTTAAATTTTTTATGAATCTAGTTCTCCAAGTTTTAAAATAGCCTACTTTAAACAACTTCTGATTTACGTCCCCTTACAAAGCAGTAAAACGTGTAATTTTTCTTTACGATAACAATCAGTACCATAAATCTCCTAACAATGTCTCTCGTCAATAAAAAAGTCATGGACTTTACTTCAACTAGTTTTTACATCAACAGCAACTAAAAAACTGCTGACCAAATGAAGTGCACGTGTAAATGTGTGTTTTAATATGTTCCTCATAGGATGAAACAAAATTTAATTTTTATTAAAACAAGTGAAATTAATTCTTTTTTTAAACCATTATATAAGTTTAGTAAGAAAATTGTCAGCTATATTCGAATGAATATAATAATAATAACGTTAATATTTGTAAAAATTAAATCATTAAGCGAAACTGATAAGATAGATATAAAGATACGTTCCCTTACGAGGTACCAAAAATAGATAAACGTGCTCTAAATGTATGTATTGTATAAAATTGAATCGGTATTAAACATGTTAATAATAAAACCATCAATGCAAATAATATTATCATATTAGAATAAATGTTTTACAATAATTTCAGTAGGTAGTAAAAAAAATCAATTGTGTTTGATTTAGGAGGTCGGTATAGCATCCCCACAACCACGTTACTAACCTTAATTTTTACCCGTTACTAAAAATTAACCTAATAAGAATAGAACATTTTATTTTATTCTTTGGGGATTAACAGACAGCTAAGTAACCGTTACCAAATTATCTTTTAAAAATATTATATTCTGTGAAAATCAAGAGATTACAAAGCTATCAAATAGCTACAAAAAATATTTTAATGGCTAAAATACCATTTTAAGAAAATAACGTTAATTGATATTAAAATTCCTGGTTATAATGGATACAGAAATATTTTTTTTATAAAAATATTATTGTTTGTGGTTATTGGTCTCAAGCCAGGGTTTCTAAAAAGGAAATAAATAAGAACACGACATTTTATTTTATTCTTTAGAGATTACTAATTAACCGTTACAAAGTTATTTTTTTGAAAATATTATATTCTTTGAAAATCAAAGCTGTCAAATAGCTTCAAAAATATTTTTTCTACTACCGTGCGTAAAATACCCACTTTACGCACTATATAAGATTCATAAAATAGGCCTTTTTAATGTGCAGTGCGTAAAGTAAGTTATTTTACGCACTAGTGCGTAAAGTAAATTAATATTATTTTTGTTTTTTCATATATTTTTCGGTAGTAGAAAAAAATTTGTATGCTACCTCTGTGTAAAGTACCTTTTTTTCTTCATGGGAGTATTCCCATTCATAAAAAAAAGACTCACTTTACACACTTGTTGCATAAATAACTATTTTAGTGGCTAAGATAAGATTTGAAAAATATACCCTCAATTGCCCATAAAAGTCCATGTTATAGTGAAGACAGAAACTTTTTAAATGCAATGTTTTTCTTTGTGGTTATTCATTCTAAACCAAAAAAAAAAAAGAAAACTGTTAGATAGTGTGTGATTAGTGTATATTGCATTGACATGGGCAAGAAAAAGATATGTTAAAGAGCGGGCAAATTAGGAGTAAAGACATATTTATTAAAATATATCGAACAAATATAAAAATAAACAATTAAATGAACCAGCAAACGAAGCAGTGCATCACAAATCCGAAGGTGTTTTTTTATTTAACATGAACCAAATACACGAATTGTGAAAATAGTCTATTTACATAATTGCAATAATTAGGAGAGATTATTGCATTATCATAATATATTCACCCTATAGAAATTATTTGGGTATCATTGTATATTTATTTAAATGTTGTGAATTAAAATGTGTCAGTATAGAATTCAGTTTTTACAACTAAAGAAACCTTTACTATTATGGATATTATAGAATCCTGCACTTTTATGGAAGTAAAGCACTCTCTATATGCCACTATGGCAACTATCATGTGTATTTAATTTAAGCTTACTGGCAAAGAGTTCTATGGGCTGAAAAGTTGGAAAACAAATTACTCGTGAACGTCCAGCTTATGTTAGATAATTTGCAAAGCACAAAATAAATATATGACAGGCGCATATCTTGCTTTTGCCTTCAGTAAAAAGGTTAACACTCAGCAAATTTGTATTCTGGGTTAGTTAGTTTTAATATCGTCCTCATAATAAATATTTAGATGGAGAATTTTGTTTTCCACAAACTTAAACATTGTAAACGTCCTTCTAGATTTACTGCCTTAAATTTACAGTCATATCTGCAAGTGTAATATTTATCAGCACAGTAAAATTTTATTTTTATTATTGCGCTTACCAAATTGCAAAATATAAAGAAAAGACAAGCTTTATCTGGAGTTTGCCTTCGTCAAATCACTAGTGATTTACCTGTCGTTAAAAAGAAATAATCCGATGTTCCTTTGTTTCACGCAATAAACAGTGTAATTTTCCCTTACAATGCCAATCAGCACCTTAAATCTCGTAATGAGGTCTCTGGCAGTAAAAAGTTACTGACTTTGATAAAACTCCTTGCAGATTATACAATTTTTTCATGCCATTAAATGTTTACATTAGCGGAGTCCGACAAATATTTTTATGCTACACTTCTTGGAATTTTCCCGCAGATTTAAAAAACGTATTTTTACATTATAAGCCTAAAAAGAGCCTTTGTGGGGCTGCTAATGAGTCCAGGGGTGACTCATGCCATTGAAATCTTTGTTATATCTAAGCAAGTCAAATTGGAGGTCTCGTAGATTAACAAATTAAACAAACAATAATTCTTTTTTTTTACGGTATAATCGTCATTTTATGGAATAAATCCGTTTGGATAATTTTCTCTAGTTGTCATATATTGAGATAGGTCTACCATTTTGCCAAGGATGATCAGGAGATCGACAAACGAGAACTGGAGGATAAAAAATTCAAAAAATGCATTGGCAATTATGTCATATATTAATTGTATTGCATATGACCCTCACAATAACTATTTAACTAGCTATGTGCACTCACAAGACGAACACTGATTCTGGCCTCATCCGTAAGGTTGCTGGGTGTCAACGTAGAAAACAACATGTCTTCGCGTAGCCACGTCACCAAAATCCCCAAGGCAGTAGCACAAAAGCTAGGAGCACTTTATAGAGCAAAAAACTTGTATTATTATTTTTTTATAGCAGTGGCACACACTCTAAAGGGAGATTCTATGGCACTTGACGAGCGGTGTGCGTGCGAAGATGTTGATTGACATGGTTCTTGAATAGTTGTAGGTTGTAATTAGGGGAAAACAGATGTCCTGGGAGTGAGTTCCACAGTGATGCAGTGCGCCAGACAACTGTCTTCTTGTAAAGCAATGTTCTAGGTTGTTCCAGTTGTACGACGAACGGGTGCGCTCTTGCAGTCTGTCGTGACTGTCTGACAGGCATTGCCAGGGTTGGGATGAGGCAGGCCTGATCCTGGGAGCATCTGCCATGAAAGTATTTGTAAACATCTCGGCCACATCTCTGCGTTGTTTCAACGGGTCAACTCCGGTTCGCCGACGAGACGCACAGCTGTCTTCTTAATGGAATCCAGCAGCTTTAGAGTGTGCTTTGGTGCGGCACCCCATATCTGTCAGCAATATTCTAAGCACGGTCTTATTTGCGCTTTGTGGAGCAAGAGGAACTGCTGCGGAATATAGAGTGTTTTGTTGCGAAATAGCGCACCACTGAGAAGCTGATTTTGCGATGTTAGCAACGTGATCATGCCAGGACATATTGCTGTTGACCGAGACTCCCAGTAGTCCGACTGACGAGGATGAAGGAATGGTCGATCCTGCCATAATGTTGGTAAAGGTAGCTGCTTGGGTCTTTGCTGCATTGAACTGGACCAAATTTCTATCGCCCCAAGTTTGAACTTTCTTCAAGTCTTGATTAATTACTGTAATCTGCTCCTGTCTGCGGTGATAAGTCTCAGGCGCTGGTAAAGGTTTTTCTGATCTAAATTGGGAGACATGGGTTCTGTTATCTGCAAAAGCGTAAACAGGATTATTTGTTTCGGTCAGCAGGTCATTAATATAGATGAATAACAGAGTTGGTGAAAGTATTGCGCTCTGAGGCACGCCCGCGTTAATGGTGAATGTGTGCTGCAACGTGCAGAGATCGGTTCTTAAGGAACTGGCAAGCCAGCTGCAGAGAGAGGCTGGCAGTCCAAAGGACGGCAGTTTGTTGAGCAATCAGTCATGCCAAACTATCTCTATTAGCCGTTAATAAAGTTTTCTTTCAGTGTACTAAACAGTACTTTTCAATGCAGTCTTGAAGACAAGAAACGAAAGTTGATGCTTTCAAATTTGTGTCAATTTCGGCAAAGCAGTAGCAATTTACTTTATGAGAAAAAAGCGTCTTAAATTGTAAAATTATGACATGATAACTTGGTTGCGAAGCATATTCTATCGTTAGGAAAATGAATTTCTTCTCGCGGGCCAGTTTGATGTCGTTCTTTTTTTTCTATGTGGGTCTTCCATTTTCAAATACCCAATGCTGCATTTGCTTCCTTTTTACATTTTTCTGAGTAAGAATCATATAGTTGTTTTAATGATTTGTAATGATGCTCAAGATAAAGTTTGTTGGTATTTTCATGGTTCTTTCATTAGATCTTCAAGGAAGGTGTTTAACAATTCCCTTTGTGCCCTAAATTATTTGGATCGATAATTCTTGTGTTCTTTTCTCATTTTGTTCTTTTTCTCTTCCTTCATACTCAGCTTTGAACTGCAAAAGGTTGAAGACCCAAAGTATTTAGAATTGTTTGCAAACTGGAACTTAATTCTGGCTTATACTTAACGTGTTCTTAAAACTGCCTTCTCGGCGAGTTATTTCATTTTGTGTAGCCGTCCTTCATTGAGTCTGAAATCTCGATATATGGGAACAAACGAAAATTTTCTTTTGGACCCAGCTTAACAAAAGCCAAACATTATTAAACAGCTCTTTTCTTACTGCCTCTGAAAAACTTTGAGAGTTTCCTTGGAAGATGTTCTACAGAAAAAAACCGACGTACACACTGAGAGAAAACTCTATTAGCTGCTAAAAGAAATCTATTAACGACATCAAAATATCTCCATTAAATAGGCTCCAGAAAAGTGTCTTACTGTGGCAAATAGGGGGACATTTTTGGATATACTTTTTAGCCGCTAATTAATTTATTTTTAATATTATCTTTTTACTCGAATTAAAGAGCTTTTTGAGAACTTGACAGAAGTTGCGCTTTGAAACCAATAATGGTAGTAATACTACGGTTGCCAACTTTTTGATAGTAATTAAAAGAAAGTAGACATAGTTAAGAAAAATATTTAGGCATTATTACATAGTTTTTCTGTAATTTAAACTTTTTTTAATCATATTGGTAACGGGTATATTTATTGGCCACCTAAGAATTTTAATAATTTAATTTCCATTTTGTTCTAAAATTATTAGGTCACAAATGATGCAATATTTTTTTCTCAAATAATAACATATTCAACTATTGGCGACAAAATTTTATTTTACAACTTTAATCTTCTAAATAGTATAAAAATGCAAATATATAAAACACACAAAAAACTCAATTATTGGCCACAAAGTTAGAGTTGTTGACCTAGCCATAGTCCAGTAATTGGCCACGTTAAAAATATGGAGCTAGCTCAGATAAAATTATGTTTTTTTTAGCTTTACAGCTATTGCGCACAAAAGTATCATCATTTTCTGATTGTTGGGGTTTGCAAACACAAGCAAGGTGATATGTTCTTGCACAAAAGTAGCATCTTATCCCTGATCTTGAAGACGAGATATTCATAACACATGCATAGCATAGCCCTGTGGAATCTCTGTTTTTTTTTGTGAACACATGCTTGCTATCTGGCACTATACACTATAACAGCAGAAATAAACAACACTTTGGATTTAGGGGTCTTATTTGCTTGTAGTTTCAGTAGTAGTTGAATTTGGCATATTTCTGCTTAATTGACAATTGCAGTTAAAAACAATTTTTAAAAAATGTTTTTTTCAAGATAGATCTAGTATCATGCAGAAGTATTTGCACGGCTTGTAAAATCATTTAGATGATCTTCATATTTCTGTTTTTGGGATAAATATGTTCCTGTATCTTCAGTGCTTGTTTCATCAGAATGGCTATTATTGGAATGTTGGGTACTAGAAAGATTTTCCCCACTAAATTATTAGATTTAGTGTTAGACACTTCAATTTCTTTGATCCACTTATTCTCCGGAACTTTAAGTCCTGTGGTTAACTCATCTGAAGTAGTTGTATGGTTACATGAGGAAGGCCCACTAAATGACATATTATTGTCCGTTGCGAGATTTTCTATTTCGAATGTGGTTAACTGTTCTGGAGTAATTGGGATCTCGGATGTAGACGGAATAATACCAACATGCTTATTATTTTCCTTTTCAGCAATGGGAATATATTTAGATAACCTGACGTAGTGTGAAATAAATTAGATCTTGCGTCATCTGATTTATTTCTGAATAACAAGACTATATTATATATAATTTGTGCATTTTCATTTAGACCTTTACATCCATTATTTTCGGACATTTTTATGTTCTCAGTTCCAACTACTTTCTCAAAATCACCATAGGTAATAGATTCTTCTTCAGAAATACTTTCTCTAATTTTGTCGATGTTCTTTCCCGAACATTTGTAGTAACTAATTGCTGAAGGGTTCCAGAGATATAACCCAGTTGCTTTAAAACCATTGACTATACAAACTTGCTCTAACGTCGTAATGGCTTTGTCAATACGAAAGCAAGGTTTTCCTTGGTTGCTACAGGATTAGGATTTCCTTTCTGAAGTTTAAAACTGCTTTGTTCCAACCAATTTTTAAGGGTTTGAAGGCCGCAACGTCTGCGGGCTGCATTATTTTTCTTGCCACTAATATCATTTTCAACTTTGAATACAATTCACTAGTTTGCAGGGTCATATTAGTTTTATGCCCATCAACGAATAAAATTATAGGAAATTTGATATTTTTAGCAACTTAATGTTTATGAAAGACGTTTTCTGTATATTCATAGAAATTTCATATTTCATCCTCCGTGACTCTCTACAACATATTCACCACCCAGCAGATAACGACTTTACAACATCTGATGGCAATCTTTTGTATGGATAAATTACCATTGGAAATGTATGGTCGCCACATGCTGTAAATTTCTTTTAGATTACATAAACATTACGGGTAAATTAACTTGCAAGTGATGTTCAATTTCGTACACATTTTTGCTTTCCCGCACAGCTAACCCTCTCTATCGGACATAGATAGAAAGTTGCTTCATCACCATTGAAAATACGTGATGGCTCTTTTAAAATGTCACAATTTTTTTATCTAGGTATTGTTCTACTTCACTAGGCCATTTCTGAATATCATTTTTAGAAATATTAGACTTGCCGCAGTAATCGCCACTGGAGCGCTCAGCGTTACTTCTGAATTTCTCTTGAAAAAGCACTTTTACGAGCCTTTGTCAGGCATAGTGTCTATGAATGGATTCTCGCGGAGATTATCATCCCAAAATCCTTTGACCAACTCCTGCACATCTTCTTTCCTCAGCGGAAAACCTTTATTCTGGCAGTCTTTAAGTCTAGACTCCTTCTCCAACGACAGATTGGAATTTGGACCACGGCTATTTTAATTTTTAAATCACTGAAAGGTAGCCCTTGGAACATTGAGTTGATGAGCTGCTTTCCTCTGGCTCTTGCCTTTTTTAATTGCTTCAAATACTTTCTCTATATCAGCTTCCGCGTATTTTTGATTAAGAGTATTAGTTTTTTCCGGTGGACATTGTGAATCTAAGAAAAAATTCTGATGGACTTGTGGATAAACGGAAACAGGCTTAGGTCTTAAAAAACCATAGGTATAAACAGTAGTTGGCCACCCTAAAATCTAGTTATGGGTCACCGGCCAATTACTGGTTAGACATTAGAAAGAACCTGAAAATGCTATAAATTGGTTGATTTGTGCTCAAAATTGCTAAAAACCATAAAAATTCATATAATTATTATATAAACTTAGCACTAATAGGAGGCAAATTATTGTACCAGATCCTGGCCGCAAAAAATTCTAACTTAACACTAAAACACTTAAATAAGGGTGAAATAATACAATAGGTAAGATGCCCTCAAATGTAAATTTGATACGATAAAACAAGAAACTAAAGCATATCCACTTAACATAAAGACACAGATTCTTAAGTAATTCTTAGTACTTCTGGATAAACTGATGCAACTGAGGACGAACAAAATTATACACCTGCTACAACATTTCTATGACACTAACTAACGCGTCGTTATTGGTAATAAGATAAAGCAATGTTGCCAGATTTTAATTTAAAATGCCGTGTTTCGGTTTTACCTCGGGAACTCTTATTATTTCAAATTAATCTCAGAGTGATCAATAACTAGAACCTGGCCAATAACTGTACCCATTACCCTACTCCACCGCCCATTTCAACTTAACGCTTGTTTAAACTGTTTAGACAAGTTTAAAAGATAGGATGTCTGATTATACCCAATGTTTTGGCTTGACGGAATGCAATATAATGGTCAACAAAAAATATTTATTTTAGGTTAGGTTAGTTTGTCTTTGCTTTATCTCACCAATACTAAGGAAAAACTATAATTCCGCCTAAGGCATCCCGCCGACCCAATATATTAGCTATGAACAGACAGCCTATGCTCTGACTAAACAGTCTAAACAATCGTTAAGTTAAAACGAGTGGTTAAAAAATATAATGGTGTACTTACCTTCAGAGTTGTCTACGGCTAATGATGTCTCACCATATCTGATGGTCGTTTGCAAAATTATGTCCGCCCTGTTACTATATCGGCTTCTATAAAGATACCA
Source organism: Pissodes strobi (assembly GCA_016904865.1). Classification (NCBI taxonomy): domain Eukaryota; kingdom Metazoa; phylum Arthropoda; class Insecta; order Coleoptera; family Curculionidae; genus Pissodes; species Pissodes strobi. Next base: position 66,861 of record MU182134.1, read on the forward strand.
ATTTTTCTTTTAGCTAACAAATTCGAGACAACGACAAGGATATATGTAATATAGCGATGTTTCAGAAACAAAAAGAACAGTGGATTTAAATTGGTTTAACCTCTAATAAGAATAGAACATTTTATTTTTTAGAGATTAGCAGGCAGCTGATTAAAAGTTACATTTTTTAAAAATATTATATTCTTTTAAAATATTACGATTGCAAAGATATCAAATAGCTAAATAAAACATTTTTTATGGCTAAAATAACAAAAATATCCTCAATAGGCCTTAAAAGTCCGTATTATAGTACATATTCGGTTTAAAGTAAAAAATACTCTAGTAGCAAGATGATCCTCAGTGCATGCTTCACTCATCTTTCCTTCAGGTCCCATTGTATCATGTTTGATTTTCCTGGCTCGATTCCTTCTATATCCCAAGTACTTCTTTCCCCTTGCTCGTAAGTTCCCTTTCCTATACTTTTTCCACTTATTATGCTCTGATTTTTTCCTTCTGCGACCTTTATCCATGTTTGCACAAGCAGGCTGCTTATCTTTGTCTGAATCAGAAGAATCGGTATAAGAAGAAACCCTTTTCATTGGAGTCCGGCTCGTAAACAGATCGTTCAGAATCTGAATTTTGTCATGTTTTTGTAAAATATTTTTATGTGATATTCCAGAAGTAAAAGGAACATTATGAATTTCAATACCAGCATTTCTCTAATTTAATGTAGTTAATTTCTGAGGGGCGTGCTCAAAACTTGAGTTAGTTTGGGTTAGATAAAGACATTAATATTGCCCGGAGCAATTTCATTAACAATATAAATCACACATAGGAGAATAAAGCTAATAGAGTATTTTTTTAGTTTAAAACGATTAACAACAAAGAAAAACTTTTTTGTAATTAAAATAATTTTGTATTAATACGTACTTTTAAAAGTAATTGTGGATATTTTTTCGAATTGTTATTTTAGCCATAAAAAAACATTTTTCTGTCGCTATCTGATAGCTTTGCAATAGCAAGAATTCAAAGAATATAACATTTAAAATTAAATTTGTTAATCCTTTAAAAATAAAAACGGTACCTTACTGGATTTAAAAAGTAACTTTTTAGTAAGTAAAGAGCTACTTAATTCTAGTAAGAAAAATAATATTAGAAAAAAAATATTAGCGGCTAAAAAGTGTTTCCTCTCTTCGCTACACTAAGACACTTTTCTGTAGATATTTTGCTGGTGTTAATAGATTTATATTAGTGGAAACTAGAGTTTTATATCAGTGCTTGTTCAAACATGATAGGGCTATCATCAAGATTAAGTTGCTGTTAAATCGAACGTAAATTAGGAAATTTTCTTACCTGTGTTTTGATTTTTTCCAATGCTGATATAAAATAAAAACAATCATTTTATGCGCTGCAAGAGTATCCATAATATTTGTAAAAATTGCAAACACGATTAGTGCAAGAAATCGTTTAAAAAACGATTAAAATTATAAGCGCGGAAGGGACTAGTTCCAGATAGCCGGTATTGTATCTACGTAATATTAGCCGCTAATGGAAATAAATTAACGCCACCAAAATATCTACATTACATAGCACCAGAAAAGTATCTTATTGTGGAAAGTATTCTTTCTGGAATAACTTTTTAGCCGCTAATAATTTTTTTTCAATACCTATTATTTCTACCAGAATAAAGAAACTTTATAAGGACTAAAAAGTTATTGTTTAAAACGAATAATATATTATTATTGTAAAAAGAAACTTTTAATGAGAATAGAACATTTTCCTTCATTTTATTTTCTAAAATTAACAGGCAGCCGATTAACCTTTGCAACATAATAATTTTGCGGTTACCAAATCATGTGTGCAGTTCAGACGCGATAGAAGTGAAACCTACATAAAACTAAACGTGGTATTCCCAAACGGTCACCCATAGGCGACGTTGCTTAACTTCAATGATCGGACGAGAACTATTTTTGACTTTTAACAAACATGTAACAGTTGTATAACTGTGTTCTATTCTCTCGCAGGCTACATCCTAGAGATCTATATAAGATTGTTCAAAATTCTAAACAAAAATATGTTTTTAAATCAAGAAAATAATTTGAAAAATTCATATTTTGCTTTTAAGAAAATGCATTTATTCATACGGAATATATTTTCCAAAAAGAAGTATCTGTTGACTTAAATTTAGTAAAAAGAAATGAGGAAATGTGTATACATAAATGAAGTATCTTATTTTGTGTGTAGTTAACACTAAGTTCTAAATTACTAAACTAAATCTGTTTCACTATCGCTACTGGCATCTAGATTAATAACTAATTTTTCTGTTCCATTTTGAAGATAGACATAACTTTTTCCTATTTCCTGTAACATGTTTTACCTAATTTTTCCAGTTAATTTGAGAAATTTGTTTCGCTTCACTGTCAGTTAAAGTTAATACACTAGAATTAAGTTTAGGTGAAATATTATTACGACGAATTCCTACTTTAAGTTGGTGCCATGTTTGCTCATTGGGATTGAATATGCAGTGATAACCGCAATACTGTGTAACCCAGACTTTCCGCAAGTTCATCGCAATAATTGATAGATTAATCGAATACCTACTTACCTCTATGAAGATTAATCGTAATTTTCCGAGCTTGTCTTCCGATATGATTACATTGTAGTTTCTAAATCACCATACCCGTCGATACGTTTTTAAAGCATAATTTTTTTTATCTGCAGCCCGAGCCTGCTATCGCACCTCGATGCTTACTCATTCTATTTTAGACCAAAATTGCCCGCCTAAGGGGCATGTGGTTGGGAGGGTTGTAATCATAACGGAAGACAAGCTCGGAAAATTACGATTAATCTTCATACAGGTAAGTAGGTATTCGATTAATCTATCAAGTTTCCATCGCTTGTCGTCCGATATGATTACATTATAGCTGTTTAAAGCTAGATGGTGCAATTTTGCATTATTCTACCTCTAATCCTGAGAATACCACAAAAAAATACAATTAAGGCAGCAAAGTCGTTCAATTCAACTCTTTTTTAAGTATAAAAAAATAAATCAATGAAAATTCTGTCCTATAAATTCCTTAACCACTTAAATAAATATAGTTTATTTAACATATATTATTGACATACAATCAGAGCAAAACAAATATTATAAATTGAACCTTAGACAACGGAATACTTAAAAGGCTACCTATGAGGGCTAAGATATACTCAAATTTAAAATTGTATTGGCAAATATGTCACTGGGCGTACCTAGAGGTCGAGTATAGAATCTGAAGAAGTGTCAGATTTATAGGACTCTACCCTGCTATATTCTTAATGAGATTTATGTTTACGTCAAACTTAAAAAGTCTGCTCACGTGCTGGCGTGTCCTACACTACATCCGGTAAAGACGTTAACGTTCATACCATACCACTGTTTTTAAAAATTAAGTTGATACACCTACTCAAGGTTTGAGTTATTGCGTGGTGATGTTGTTTTGTGAGTAAAGAATAGGGATGTATAATTGGAATGAAGCTGCACGGTGCCTTTAATGTACTCTTTTATAGAATTTGCGACACATAATAGGTACTTCTGGTTTTTGAAAATACGGAAAATAGGCTGGTTTTTATAGGGAGCTGAGGTTTAAATTTTTCCAAAATCTTCAATTTTGACTGTAGAGTCTCATTATTGTCGATCGTAATTTTGCTTAATATTTGGATCCGATGTGCTGAACTTAGTGCTATAAGCGTTACCGATTTCTTTGTTAGTTTATCAGGTGATAGAGATTATAAAGGGTAAAGTGTTGATAAATATAGTAATACAGGTTCAACGTTCCATGTAAAATCGCATTTAGGTTTAGGCGGCTTTAACTTGTAGCTTCCCTTCAAAAATCTTTTTATTATATATTAATCCATATTAGGCGGTGAAACATAAAGTTATGTATGTGGCCAGTAATTAAAAAATTTCGCGAGATAAGTTTAACGTTTGAAAAGTTTAAGAGCGCGAGCATGCACACTGATATCACGACAATTTTGGCGGGCCGCCACGATTTTCAGTGTAGAGTATTATTTAATTTCTTAAGACATAGAAACATCACCTGCAGATCATAGCAAGCAACTATTACACCTTTGTTAGCCTTTTTCTTTTCCTAAACCTAAGAATCTCCTTTGTTTACTTTGCGAAATAAAAAGGCCAGATAAATGTTTAAAATATAAGTAAAGACATCGAAATTTTGCTGTTACAGAAATTATAATACCTACTTATTAACACAAGCGTTGTATCTTAAATATTAATTAACAATTTGTTTTAACAAAAAATATTTATAGGTACGCCTATGTTATTACTATTACATTAGCAGCAGTTTAGACAGTAGGATAACGTTGACAGTGTTGTTGTTAGATATATTTTATATACCGTTACATTATTATAAATACATAAAGTAAAAATACTAAAAGCTGGTGTTTTCAACACAAGAACGAGTAAACAAATTTTAAAATCACAACATTGTACTGTTTCCAAGTTCTTTCTGAGATGGATGCTAACATTATTGGGATGGCATGACCGGAAATGCTTCTTTGAAGAAATGCTTGAGTCTCTATACAGATTAACCAATTTTTACTCGATTTAAAAGTCAACGGTTTCCCAACTAATAAACTAAGAAACAAGGTATACCAGGATTGTAATAGTCACACAGGTACTACCAATATTCCGGTGGCTTTATCCTGTATAGATCTATTAAAGCATTAAATATCAAAGAAAACAAGGGAAAACCGTAAAAATACTCATCATGCCAAGAAATTGTAAATACATCGACTGCTGCGGAGGTTGGATCCGGAAACCAGGAAATATATTTATTGCATTTTGCAATATAATAAGTTGGAAATAAATTTAACCGCTTATTATTTTCTGATATACCTGCTTGTTTAGTTCGTATTCTCTTTCAACGGAAGTTTGTCTTGATGCCTTATCGGCTTCCTTTTCTCTGTTGAAGCGATATAAGATGAAAAGAGTGTTATACGCTTTGTTCACACCAGCCTAAAATTTTAAAGGTTATATTGGTTAAGTTTCGATATTTTACGCTTGCCTCACGAGTAATGCAGGATATCGATTCTAAGTAAGACTCCAATGTTTTCATTTGATTTAGTAAATAATTGTAAGCCATGAAAAGCAACTTTAATTTCGAGCCATGACAAGCAACCTTAATTTCAAGGTAATTAATATGCTTAGATTTGTCGGCTTCTTCCCAAAACTCGCGACCTTTTTGGCCGTTACAATAGCCTGTAGGAGACGCAGACACATAAGCAAAAAAAAAAATAAAATTCCAATGAAAACGTAGTAGGCTTCATATTTACAATATATTCTAGATTGTCTATCCACCAGCTAATAATTTGCTTTGCATCTTTTGAAATTAATATTCTGTCATTGTACGACTTTCCTATTAAGGCTTTAAATTTTGCGCGCCCTTGTCTTTTGATACGATGACGACTCCGAGGAACGGCAGGAGCCGCTGCTACCAAAACACCAATAATTTTTGCAAAATCTCGAATTGTAGTACCTGTCTTGTTAACATATTTTTTAAATTGCCTCTTTTATTGAATTTATTTTCTTAAGAGGTAAAGAAATGGTCGAGGACACGGTCCTCTGAATTAAGTCCTAAGTATCCTAGGTAAGTTATTTTTATGATGGTATTAACTGACTTTTTCTGTATTTATAATAAATATTAAATCATTTAGGAGCATTATGTACGTTCCAAAACAGTAAAGTGCATCAGCCAAGCATGACAAATGGTTGGTGTTGTTAGCTAACGGCTCCTACAGCTGTTGGCCCATGTCCCAATTGGTGTTGTAGGAACCTTTGCAAATAATTACATTTGTACAAAATAAGGTGCGGGAGATATTTAGTCAAATAACACCCAGTAAAGTATACAGCTGTTTTGCAGACATTATTCTTCAGGAGATAATTTAGTCAAAACAATTTACACCCTGTAAAGTATGCAGATATTTTGCAGATAATAAGGAGTCCATGATTGCAATCTTAATTAAATAGGTCCACGACCATATTAAAAAATATACTGTTGGCTCACAGCCTTTTAATCGCTCAAATGATGATAGAATTTACTGAATAGCCCACGGCTATCCCTCAGAAAAAACGGCCCACAGCCTTAATGCCAAATATGTTTTGCCATAACACCCTGTAAGGTATGCAGCTATGCTGCAGACAATAGTCTGCGGGTAATATTTTAGTCAAAACAGCTAACAGTCTGTAAAGTATACAGCTATTTTTCAGACAATACTCTACGGGTTATATTTTAATCAAAACAACCAACACCCTGTAAAATATCCAGCTATTTTGCAGACAATAAGGAGTCAGTCCATGATAGCAATTTTAATTAAATAGGCCCACGACCATATTAGAAATATATACTGTTTTTTGTTCCTATTGGAATTGATTATTGCTGCATAAACAGGGGAAATATTATACACACAAGTGTATCTGATCATCATTTGGCGGTGACAAGTTTGGAGTTGGCATAATAAACGATCACTTCTTAGTAAGTCAATAGCCAACTTTTAGTGGAGAAGTCGAATATGTAGGTCCTCGACTCTAGGCTTAATCAATTAATAATTTATAATAAAAATAATATTTTTGAATTACGAAGCCCTCTGCCTAAACCTATCCTTTTTCTATGCCTCGGCAAGAATTTTTCGATTGAGTGCTATTTGTATGCAAATTATAAGGCCCTCGGCCTATGCACTATCTAACTCAATCTGAATTTTTCGATGGAGTGCAAATTATAAGGCCTACGGCCTATGTAGTATCTAGCTCAATCTAACTAACTCTTTGTAGGGAAGTGGAATAGTTAGGTCCTCGACCCTACGCTTAATCAATTAATAATTTATAATAAAAATAATATTAAGAATGGTTTGTATTGCGAAGCCCTCGGCCT
>MU182134.1:73775-88619 GCA_016904865.1 Pissodes strobi
AATAAAAATAATATTAAGAATGGTTTGTATTGCGAAGCCCTCGGCCTAAACATATTATTTTTATATGCCCTCGGCAAGAATTTGTCGATTGAGTGCTATTTGTATGCGAATTATAAGGCCCTCGGCCTATGCACTATCTAACTCAATCTAACCATCTCTTTGTGGGTAAGTCGAATAGTTAGGTCCTCGACTATAGGCTTAACCAATTAATAATTTCTAATAAGATTAATAATAAGAATTTTTTGTATTGCGAAGCCCTTGGCTTGGACGTATTCTTTTTCTATGCCCACGGCAAGACGAATTTTTTGATCGAGTGCTATTCGTACGCAAATATTACAAGGCCTTCGTCTATGTACCTTATTGTCTATTTCTCTCGGTTGAGCAACGTATTGTGCCTTACTGAAAACCTGCATGAATATAAAAAGCCCTCGGCTTATATGCAAGGTTTTTTAATTATTCTAATTATTTAAAACAGTCTAGTTGTAATTAGTGAGCTTAGCGTAAACCTCAATACAACTTATCAACTGTACATTGTATCATTATGCGTATATATTTGTTCGTAAATATCAGGCCCCGGCTAAGTCCTATATAGACAATTTATTAACACTTACTCGAGGAACTGGACAATATATTTTCCCTTCTTTTCGACATTTTATTTTACAAACATAAACACAGCATGTTTTTCAACGTGTTCGATGGATACGAAAAACAGAATAAGTAAACATCGAGGTGCGATGGCAGGCTCGAGTTGAAGGTAAAAAGATGTATGCTTTAAAAACGTATCGATGGGTATGGTGATTCAGAAACTACAATGTAATCGTATCGGAAGACAAGCGATGGAAAATATTGTTTTTAATAGACAAAGTTTTAAGCACTTCCAATAACTCTAATTTTGTATCATTATCGAACATATAGTCTTGAATTTTGGCTTTTGGATCTTTTGCACAAAGTGCTTTGTTTAATTGTCTAGTATGATAACTCGCGTTTTTCATAGCACAAACACTATTTGGCGGAATATTAGGCAATAATTTAGTTCTAAACTAATATCCAAATAGCCCCGCTGCGCTGTTGTGTTATCATGGCAGTCACACAAGAGTCTCTAATGTTTTTGGGTGAGAAAGTCAAAGCATTCGGCATAAATCCGATTTCAGAACCAGCATGTAAAATTGTTAATCTTTTACCGCGGTTTGACGGCGCACGCTAGAATCGTCTCATCCACCGGTTGGGGTATCATAGGTATCAAACCAAGTTTCATCTAAATAAATTATTGGTATTTGTGTTCTGCAGTCACTGATTTCCCTCAAATGTTTTTGCCGCAATTCCTGAAGACACCTAGATCCCATTAGAAATTAAATTTTATTAAACTTTTAAAATTTAAATCTCATTCCTTGGATGTACTTCCACAAAGTCGTTCTTGAGTAGTTAATTTCGAGTTCATCACTTTCAAATATTTTCATTAAAATGTCTAAAGTTGGAACATACACACATACATTTTATAAGTTTTTCGTCGTATAATGTCCTTGTCACCACGATCTAACTTTCTAGCAACTCCAGCATCACTTGTTTTTTGCGTTCTAAAATGGGCTTTTGCGTAATTTTCCACACCGTGGAACAAGGGTTCCTTGTAAGTACAGCTTTTTTAAGGCACAAATTGCCGCACTCAATTAAATTTTAAAAAACGATCTTAATAATTTAATTTTCACAAATCTCACTAGAGCTCCAAGGGCGCCACATTTCTAAATAATTATTATTATATAGGGTAACAAATAAAATATGAAATCACCGCATATACTATGACGAAATGTAATATCTAAAATTTTTCCGCTTCCGAATTAGGGAGCGGGAAAAGTTTTCCCGCTCCCTAATTTTAAGTGCAAAATTTGCAGGTATTTGGTCACAAAATAAGCATAAAGTATAATAAATTGGGTTAAAATTATACAGCGTTGCAGTCTACAAGATTAATCTAGTACATTTTAGCGTCAATAGTCTAATTTTAAGTAAAATTATTTTATTTATTCTGACCTTACTTGTCACAAATACTTACATTTTAATACAAAATGTATTATGACAGGATTTTGGATACGTAAAATTATAATGATTTTATAATTATGTTTTGATTTTAGAGAGGTATTGTGAAAAATATCGTTCATTACATGTCCAGAAACAGCTTTTCCTGGGCTGGGCCTGTGCTGCCAAGTGTCATCATCCCGTCCCATAAATGTATACTTGCCCCAATTTTTTTTGTCGATTTCTAATAATTGTGAACACACTTTCCCTGTATAACGATTATAGATAATAAAGCGACATTTACCCTTTAGATTATCGTAAATCAAATTAATTTGGGAATAATTATACTCTGATTTCGACTGATTATCTTCTAGTTTTTCTTTGTTATGTTCCCTGTTTTTGTGGAGCTTAATCCAGAACGAGTTCCAGATAACACCTTAGGGACATTCCATTTTGGCCCGTCTGCAAGTTAGTGGCGCCCTTAATAATAAAATTAGCACCGCCCTATACTCTCCGGCATATTAAACTAGGGTCTAATTTGTACGCACCGAAAAACAGGTCGTCCTTGCCTACGCTTCTTTCTATGTTAAATTCTTTAACTGTATTCACCTTCAGTTCCTTCTAATCTGAAGTGGATACAAACAATAATCAAAATGGAAGTTGAAATAAAAAACACAATTATACAACAATTAAGTTACTTCAACCACACAGAACAAATAATCCCAGAAAAATTTTAGAATATTTTTGCCTGGAACTTATCAAAAATTTGAATTATGTAGTCATGTTCCTCTTCTGCTCAAGTAATGGGGTTATTTCCAAATTGCTGCATATTACCTCTCTGACTGCTTCTCATTCACACTACTGCTATCTCAACTAAAATTTTCTTAAGATAATGGAATTGTAATCACCTAGTTTTAGAGATTCCTGTAATTTATCACTTATTCAAATTTTGTCGGCATCAATATCGCCTTACATTGCCTGAAAATAAATAAACTCTTCATCATTAGGATGTTTGTTTATTAGAAATAGATTTTATATTTAAAAAAATTAAAATGCCTTCTTAATCGCCTTAATTTATTTTCAACAATATCTTACGTCATTAAATGTGGTTTTCCAGCTCTGAAGCTGCTAAATGTACCAGTCATTTCAGACAAAGCGGTTAATTCAGAAAAATTATGTGGCAAGTTTGGACAGTTCGTTAAATTAAACTAATTCTCGGCAAGTATCGAAAGCACTCAGAGAGTCTCCGAGTTGGCCTAAATTTGCCATTTCCCACCGATATCAGCGGTTGAAACCTGGCACTTCATGACTGGAATAATTTTAGAAGCGTTCCAACGCACATTTAGTTTTCTTTTGTGCGCTTTGTATGTAGCTTCAGGTTGTATAAAATAAAAATAAGTAGATATATAGTAGGGAAAACAAATAGACGAATATTCCTAAATAAAGCATCCCAATTAATTTTCATATAAATTAAAAATGGAGCATGAGAAGGAACGAGAAAAGGCATTATCATTCTATTGGTTCAACAAGCCACAATCAGGCAAATTTTAACACAATAATAATCAGAAACTGGTAACGAGGGGTGGTAAAACTTTTAATTAAATGAAGTAACAACTGTGTCAGAAAAAGTCGAGCGAAAAGTTGCTATAGGTAGGATAGGCTTTGATTAGAGGAAGTCAATAGCGAAAATTTTTAGCTACCGGTATATATCGATCAAGCGATAGTTTTTCATCCACTCGTTTAATTAATTTCTAAATCTTATAATAATAGTATTAATAATAATAATAATAATAATAATAATATTAATAATAATAACAATGCCGTTCTCAATAATACATATTTCATTACTTTGGACATAACGTAATATCACTGTGTAGCAATATTCCACTTAATTTGATTAAAAAATAGTATGTTGAAAAAGGATCGAATTAGTTCAAATTAAAACACTTTTTGAAATAACACAGTTTATTAATTACCTACCTTTCGTAATATTCGCATATGAAAGGGCCATTTGATACTGGCATGTAATTTTAACATTTAATTAATGTATTGCTTTGAGGTAAATTAAAATATAAAATATAAGTTTATATAAAACTAACTACATTCAATTGTAAAGAGATGCGTGTTATAAAAGCAAAAAAACCATTGTTTAAATGTACATGATGCGCTTGTACATCAAATGCCTTCCGGCATTGTTAGCAATTTGGTATCAACATATGTCAGGCGTTGTTGGTGAAAGTGCAATCCATAGACTTCGCAGAGAAAGAAAAGATAAAAGTAGTTTAGTGTCTCCTAAAAAAATTGCAGAGAGAAAACCACTACATTTTGATGAAGATGTACAAAGTGCCATAAGAAAGAAAGCACTCATTTTATTTTAACAGGAAGAACTCAAGATAGACAATGTTTTAAGTACTATTAAAATATACGACAACCTACCCGAAACTACTACACGCAATGCATTTCACACGTGGGATGTGGGAAGCGAAATCGGTACTAATGGACGAATGGACAGAGCAGGAAAGGAATAATGTATTGGAGAAAACAGTATTTGGGAGATATTCAAAAATACAGAAGCGAAGGAAAAACGTTGTTTACTTGGTTGAAACATGGCGTAATGAATCACATTCGGTTCAAAGGACGTGGCAGGATAAGATTATTCATGGCTTTCGCCAGGTATGTATGGAAATGACTAACGATATTTTTGAAGAATATTTTCAGCAAATGATGTCAAATCCCATTAAGCTCATATGGGCCCAAATGAAAGGGTATGTTCCTAGAAACAATACTAATTTACTAATGAAAGAAGTACATGTATTTATGACTACCACATTGAAAATAATCAGCGAACAAAACTGACTAGATGCTGTAAACCATGTAATAATGGAGAAGCAAAGAATGTGGGATCTAGACAACATTATAAAGGGAACTATAAAACCACTTGTTATTTCCCTAGTGTCTTCGAACGACTCCTTTGAACTGATTGATGATGACTTCGAAATCTAATACGTCGCAGATCTTTTTTCAGAGCACATATCGGTTCTTTTCAGAACTACAATTTATTTAATAAAAAAAATCATCCAACTTTTAACTGCTACAGGCAAACTTACTTCAGAGATCGAGATTTTTAAAAGATTAAATATTGTTGGTAATGGGAGTTGCCTATTTAGAGCAGTGAGCTTATACTTAAATAGCCACCAAAACCACCACAAACAAATAAGGGAAAAGTCACTGAAGTACATATGCCAAAACTAGTCAGAGCTTCGGAATCATGCGCTAATCGAAGACAATATTATGTGAGATGTACCAAGCCCATATGTAGACAACCACCACATATGAAACAGATTTTTAAATGCTATTCACATCTACCATAAACAACAGGAGAATGCGACACAGGAAAAATATCTTTGAAGGGTAAAACAACAGTAATAAATAAAAGAAAACATATCAAAACAATTCATCTACTACTCACTGGCAATTCTGAAGCGGAACATGAACAAATGAAACATATGGATAACGTTGAAAACAATCATTAAGAATCCTTGGATAAGCGTTATAAAGAACAAGATTGCCGCGGGGACAGGTCTCTTGGCCAAAATAAAGAGGATCAGGCCACGACCATAAGCGCTGCCCAAAGTGTTTTGTCGTGACAATCGAGAACCATTATGGCATGAGGAGCCCTATAATGCATGACATGAAATGAACCGCACTGTCATGCGTTGTTATTACCTTGCAAGACTCAGGATCCAACTTGAGAGTATAGCAATGGGATACAGTTTAAAACTACACAAGCTTTTCAGTATAAAATGCCCCAATCGTCTGCCATCATCCGAACAAGTGCAATCATTCCATTCATAATATCCACAACAGGCAATAGTAATACAAACCCACTTAAAATGAAGAATATGGCAAAATAAGGAAATATGTTATATTATTTTTGGTCTCTCTTAGCTTTCGATACTGGTACTAACTTTGCCCGAAAATGTCCTCTTTATCCATTTTTATAATTTTACCACCTTATTATGTTCCGTAAAGTATAGAGTGGATCCATGTATATAAATAAATAATCTTTGCAGTTGCTCTGCGCGGTATAATTAAGGTTTTTGTACTCTTAAACATTCTGTATTATCTATAGGTCCAATTCATTGACTTTAATGAAGCTGAAATGCCCTTAAAATATTTTTACGTTTGAAATACAATTTGGCCTTCATTTTCGAAAGTTGAACTCTGAAAGCGAAAATGTTCAATATGAAAACACAACGATCAGAATAACAAACATATCGCAATCTGCAGACAAATAATACACACAATATTCACTGATGTTATAAATAATATATTTTGAATTTTTGTTTTCTTTATATTGCTTTATTATAATTAAATTAGTTTTCTGTTTTAAAGTATTATATTTTATTAAGTAGTCATTTCATATTGTCCGACAGATCTAAAACATATGGCATTCAGTAGTTTATAAAAGGTTTCTTTCAATTTTATTATGAACTTAATTGTTTAAATTCTGAAAAACATGGATTCAATGGCAAAATTTTTACTAAGAAATTATTTTACTCGGTTGAAATTTTGATTATTGCAATTTCTTTCATTTATTTATATTATAGACTATTCTACGACCCATGTATATAGCCACTATTGGTTGATTGCTATAAAATTTCATTATATGGTTGTGTGAGTAAATTTTCTGTATTTTTCTTTCAAAAGTATATACTACGATGAATCAAAGTTGTTTGTTTGTTCTCTATATCAATGTGGTTTTAGAATATATTCGTTTATTTATAAATTGAAAAAAAAACCGCATCTATATAATACAAGTATCTAACTCATCATAGGTGTTTCCGCAAAATTTAACTAAAAATATTTTATTCAAATATTATATAATAGAAGTAATAAAGGGGAACCTCTATTCATCATAACTTTGTTGGCGGTTGCCATTATTGTCTTGAAAATATTTAGTGTTACCCATGACATCAGGAACCCAAGTATGATGGTGTTCATATTAAATTTTGTACATTCACTATATTTCATACTCCTAATTGAAATATTATCAACATGGTAAAAGGACTATCAACATCAAAACTTAGCGCAGTGTTGTTTGTTAGGGTATTATATTAATTTATGATCAATGTTTTAAAAAGTCTCTGGGTTTCTTTTATAGGTGTTTTTACCATTTACAGGACTATTATAAATTTTAAGTAAATATTTGGATATTTGGTGAATTTGTACAACTTACTATTCGCCATAAAGATATATTTGACTTGTTAATTTTTAATATTTCTTTAGAGTGTGTTATTTTATTATTAAGTGGTACAAGTTGGTATCTCCCTTTATGATTACAATTATTTTCCTGTTTTTTAAAGTTGTGTATTTGTCTGGCCAATTCATTCAGTCGAGTTTGTGTTTAGTTATAAAGCTAGTAAATAACTATTATGCACAATATTTTAATTTTTGAGTTTTAAAGAGGCAATAGAAGCAAATATTTACCACCTAAACCAACTACAAATACAACTAATAGCAAAATTGGAGTTCGCGGTAATAAAGTAATTCAAATGTAGCTGATAGAAAAAAATCTTCTGAAAAGTGTTTTGTTAGAGGGTAAGATGATCTCCTGATTTTCATCTGTCTCAGACATCTACCCGTTAAATATTAAAATATTAATTATTCTGAAGAATACGTTGCAACTAGTAAAACTCTGTGCCAATAACCGTGAAGAAATATATTAATTAGCCTTACAACCAAATTATGTATTTGCTTACCCATTAATTAAATTAATTACTATTTGAAAATGCATTGAAATTTCAAACATCTGGACACCTACAGATCCCATGAGAAACTATTATGGCTAATCACACTACATTTGGCGCCAGGCGATCCAAATCTTAACACAGATCCGTTACTCACATTATCTCTTTTCAACACATGGATGGCTATTCTGCCTTTGAAGCTGATGCTACAAGACTGTAGGTACACATTCATTCATTGAAATCAATGTTGAACCTATCAATTGGCGAATCATGACAAGCTTCACGTGTAGTGTGTAGTATATGCAACCGGCATTGAGCGTTTATTTACTACTTTAGAATGTAATATTTCACTTAAGCCAAACAAAGGTAATCCAAACTAGCCCAAATTTAAAAAAAGAAACAAACATGACCTTTAAAAACATAAAACAACATGCCTTGCCGCTGAAGGGAATTGAACCATGGCCTCCATATCACAAGCACAGCGTCTAACCACTGCGCTGCCAGACCCACTAAAAGCAATTCATTGGACCATACATACTACACGCGAAGCTTTCCATGATAAAATTTGGGTTAGTTTAGATTAGTTTTGTTTGATTGCGCCCCAGAGCTAGGCGTGAAGTGAAATATTAGACATTCACATTCTAAAATAGTAAACAAATGCCCAATTCCGGTATACTACACACTACACGTGAAGCTTGTCATGAATCGTCAATTCATAGTTTCATCATTGATTTCAATGAATAAGTGTGTACGTATAGTCTTGTGGTGATGCCAACATTTGGATGTAAGTTGCCCGTGTTAAATAAAAGAGTTCGACTTCGGCGCTCTCTTATGTACAGGGTGGCTCGAATTCGTGTCTTTGTATGGGGAACTCGAAAACCGTACAAGATACAGTGTCGGTCAAATTAAGGCAAAATTGCGCATTTAGGTGCCTAACAATATGCCGTTTAGAAAGTTTTAAAATTCCGAGTATTTACGGAGATATCCGGGAAAAAACGAAATTTTGAAAAATCGTTTTATTTTTTTCCTGGGCTTATTTAAAATCGGATTTCAATTTTAATTGCACCTTTGCATGGCCACTTTTTCCGCTCTATCCAATGATGATATCCAGTTTGAAATCCGATGTTTCGTCTTCAAGGGATCATCATCAACTTTCTTTTTTTAAATACGAACTTTATTTTTTTTATAGTTTTTCAGATGGTATTGGTGGTATAAATATGAGTATGTGTTTTTATTTTTTTTATTATTTTTATTTTATATATTTTGCTTTGGCGTAATTTTAAATAATATAAGGTAGGTACTTTTAAAATTTTTATATTCTATAAAAATATTTTATTTGTTTTTTGTATTAAGTGGAAAATTGGAGCCCGTACTAGAAATAAAAAATAGTAAAATAATTTTTTACGAGAATATGGCCATGAACTATTACTCACACAAGTTGCTTAGTGCAAAGATAAAATATTTTCAACTTTTAACCAATTAAAAAATTTATTTAATAGAAAACATCAACAATAATTTATAATCATACTACGTGATACTATAGGTACTTTGATAGAAAAACACACCTATTGGAATTTTGCTTATAAATTGAAAATATAATTAATTTATAAGCAAAATTCCAATAGGTGTGTTTTTCCTAGTATGATTATAAATTGTTGATGTTCTCTATTAAATAAATGTTTTAATTGGTTAAAAGTTGAAAATATTTTATCTTTGCGCTAAGCAACTTGTAATAGTTCATGGCCATATTCTCATAAAAAATAATTTTACTATTTTTTATTTTTAATGCGGGCTCTAATTTTCCACTTATATACAAATGAAATATGTTTATACCATATAAAAATTTCAAAAGTACCTACCTTAAATTATTTATAGTTACGCCAAAGCAAAATATATAATTTAAAAAATAATAATAAAAAAAATTAAAAAAATAAATAAAAATACATGCTCATATTAATAACGCCAATACCATCTGAAACACGATAAAAAAAATTAATGTTCGTATTTAGAAAAAGAAAGTTGATGATGATGATCCCTTGAAGACGAAACGTGGGATTTCAAACTGGATACCATCATTAGATAGAGCGGAAGAAGTGGCAATGCAAAAGTGCAATTCAATTTGAAATCTGTTTTTAAATAAGCCCAGGAAAAGAAATAAAACGATTTTTCAAAAATTCGTTTTTTCCGGGTATCTCCAGAAATACTCGGAATTTGTTAAAACTTTCTAAACGGCATATTGTTAGGCACCCCAAATGCGCAATTTTGCCTTAATTTGACCGACACTGTATCTCTTACGGTTTTCGAGTTCCCCATACATAGACACGAATTCGAGCCACCCTGTACACTTTTGCAGTTTATTAGGTGCATGATAAAATACAATAGCAGACGATTCTAAATAATAGTAAAGACAGTAAAAATATCTTATTAGAAAAAACTAGCAAATGAAATGTAGACGATTATTTTGATTTTGCTAGGGTTAGTCGGGCCGAAATGCGGTGGTGAGAGTGTTCCTAGAAGGGCTGCGACAGCTGACTCAGAAAAAAGTTGTAAAATATGAAGATCCGGGAACTAAGAGATGAAAATATTGTTTATAGATCGTTGGTGTATTGGATTATTCAAAAAAAAATACTGAGTCTCTTCCATATACAGAACACTTATGCAAATGACGTAGAGACATGCTATATTTACAACCTGACTTTAGCAAAGCCAAAGATTAAACATACCATCTGGTAATAGATGAAATGTAATTCATTGCGATAAATTCCATCTATGGTACAACAAATAATCCACATGATATAAATATTTAATTGAGCTTGTTATAATACAAGATAGATTAAATAAATACAGATATTTGAATTATCGTCGTAAAACAAGCAGCTGGTGAACATACGATGATCCTAATGTTCAGTAATCCTTACATATTTCAGCGCTTATTTACTTTACTGAAGTATTCAACTAAGTGTTTGAAGTGAAAATTCTTAACGCGCGCCGGGAGTAAAATTTGAAGGTCGCGACACACGGCGGTCGATATACGATGAGCGACACGACCTGCCGGACCGAAAAATATGAGAATATTGTTATTGTGATATATTTGTTAGTTTACAAGCAAAAAATATGGGATTTGTCCATTACCTTGTCAAGGCATAAGCGAAACTTTTATGAAGAATATTTTTTTTTCATTTAGGCCTTCCCTTTTTGTTAATTGGGTGGTATATTTTAAAAAAAACTAGTTTTTAACCAAATTCGTTGCGATATGTATAAGATTTTATTGCGATATCTTTGTTAGTTTCCAAGCAAAAAATATGGGATTTGCTCTATTACCTTGTCAAGACATAAGCGAAACTTTTATGAGGAATACTTTTTTTTTCGTTTAGGCCTTTCCTTTTTGTTAATTGAGTGATATATTAAAAAAAAAACTACTTTTTAACCAAATCCGTTACGGTATGTATAAGGCTAGGGCGTTTAAGTTTAAGAAGTTTCACTTCAGATATGCGCACATAGTGCACTACCCGTTTTTTAACCTGCCGCTATATACGTTCTATTACTATATACTTCATTTTATGCGTTTACATTTCTAATAATATTGCAGAAAATTGTGTGCATTAGATAGATTATATTTAAAGGCGTTTTCTGCTATGCGAATTGTATTCATCCATTCCTGCAATCAAATTTCAGTTCCTGCAATGTTTCAGGCCGGTCGACGTCAACACGCTTCTCTCATTACCAATGCATGATTCCATTACTTATGCGGCCCTGCAGACAAACTTTCAAATTTAGCCCGCTGTTTATGAAATATCGCCATGTAAAACTGCTCTATGGGCAGGGTCAATAGAAATAACTGGGAACAAATAAGGTCTTTTTATTTGTAATAATGAATAATAAGAACGTCTAAGCTGCATTTGTAAAAAGGCCTTTGTCAACGATATACATTGCCTTTATTATGATGTGCAAAATTTTTTAAAATGTTACATGAGCTAAACGACCATGATAATCCGCTATCCGATTGGATCTAAAGGTAGCTTCTGGAATTAGTGTCTAGGCTTTACCTTTCATCAGCCAGGCTTAATTCTTCGAGAGCCTCATCACATGGTCCCGACATTGATACCGTCAAAAGCAGTATCTCTAGTTCAAATCAGACTTTCAGTAAATTAGATATTATATGTGACGACATATGTGAGATTTGTTGCTACGAATAGCTTCGATAGCAGCCACTCTTGTATTTAATTATCTGGTCGAAAGAATTTTTTAATAGGAAAACACCAAGGAAATCAGCAAATATGTGGTCGTCTATATTTTTGAGTTTTACAAACATGCTATTGATTATTTCATATAAAATGAGCTCGGCTAAATAATGAAGCATCATACAAATTTTGTACATCCATATTGTCAACTAACATAAAATCATACAGTGGAAAGTTTGAACTTAACCTTGAATCGCAATTATAAATTGTTGTTAATTAAAGTATAAACTGTTATGATTAACCTTGTTGACAATTCAAAACAATACTCGAATTAGAGGTCAAAGTTTGGTATAAAAAGCTGTATAAAAGTATAGTAAAATTTACACCCAGATAGGGGACAATTAAAAAGGATAATAATATAATTATAAATGTGAAAAATAAATGTACACAAGGAGGAAATACTCTTCTTAAATTCAATTTCCTGGAGATCATACACTTCAGCTAGGGACAAGAAAACAAGAAGAAGATGCCTAGATAGAGAAAAAAAATGAGGGATGTATCATCAGTGTCATAAATAGAAATAAATAATTTAATAACTCACCTAAAGTTGCAAAAAGGCAAACTCTCTGTCACTCAGCGTTGATGGATTAAACTGGTGTGAAGATACTTCGAGGCAGCGCTGCAGCAGATGGACTCAATCACAAAATGGCTCGAGTCAACTATAGGCGTAATAAGATAGCGACTCATCCACACATGCCCAGCAGAGGACGACAGCAGCCCTAAAAAATAACAGAGGAAAAGAAAGGGTACTAACAAATGAGAAAAATAATCAATGGAAATTATTTGAATTAGTTTCATATCCATTCGCCTTGGAAAACCAAGCTTGTGTAGTTGAACATCACTCTATATCTAGGAGTAGCTGAAAAAAATACTGATAATAATAATAAACAATCATGTAACAAAACAAATTACATGGACAGGTTTACATATACGCAATCCATATGAAAACAAATACTGCCACCTACCCAGACTTTTAGGCGATATCCTAAAAGAATCAGCAGATACCACAAAACCATTTCACGAGGACTCAGTGAAGGGCCTGACAGCTTACCGCGCAATGAGATGTCATCGGTCCTCACTAATGGTCATCACTGAGATTGGGGATGATGAATATATTATTATGCATCCTGGAGAGGGCATGGAATTAATCTGTATGGATCCAATACAGAGCAATAAAACGTCAGCTACAGGTGCACTAAGAACATCCATCCCATGTTACTGTAAGCTACAAATTAAAAAGAAATTAATCACTCCACCGGTAATATTATCAGTTACTCATGTAATACCAGCAGCATGGACAAAATTTAAAACGTTTATACTGAATGCGACAGCAAATTTACAGCCACCCAAATTCAGTAATATGGAAGAATGCATCAACCACAACTGGTCAATATCCATACCACATCTTAACCTAATATCAAGTAAAGAATTGCTACAAACGATTACGTCAGAAATCAAGCAAACGAAAACGTCATCCAATAATTCTAAATGGACAAACAAAAATCACAGTATCATGGTTATATTTAACAGTATGCTATCATTTGCAGTAATATACATAATATTTCACAAACTCAAGCCAACACTACCCTTATTAGCAACCCCTCTACATGCAGCAAATGAAATCATGCACGATATACTATTTACAATAACATGTAGCACATTTGTAATATTCCTAATATATCTATTATTTAAATTATATAGATACTTACGCAATACGACCAGCTCCACCAGCACAAACCACTCCCCCACACCACAGGATGGATACACGTTAAGGATAGAAAACAAAACTCAGACGGTAGCCTAAATTGCATATTTCAAAAGACTGCGGCAGTCGACCCGAGCAATGGAATATCAACATGACCTGCTTACTATTTCTGCTGACTATACAAAGTAGTATAAATACGTATCATATCATATTATAATATTTAGAAATAATAGGTTAGCTGTAATTAAAATTATCGTAATATATGCTGAAATACGAATAGATATAGGACTGCCAGATAATCAAAAGAATTTGTTTTTAATACGAGGGATTTACAACAAATAATAAATAAGAATCTGAAATATGGTGATAGATAATCAAAATCTAATAATGGTAACACGGAAACGTTTTATAACATTTATTATGCCTAAAAATATACATATATGGTAGGACGCCTAAATCTGACCACAACGGTCATATGTTGCTATTGTATTTGGCAACTAAAAAATTGATTGATTGTTATTAAATTAGTTATTAGTTAATTATTAAAACAAACCTTTCTTTTGTTCCATGTAAGCAAAAAGCACTGGGTCAAGCAACATACAGAGTCGACAACACTTCAAGACTAATACCGGGTGGACAAAAATGTGCCACAACACGAAATGAACAACAAGTAAAATGAAACTATTGCATCCAGCCAGAACGTCTTGGACCGAGTAGAGATCAGTACGGTCGGGTTGTGATAGCGTTAATTTAAGGTTGAATGCAAAATGTAAAAAATATATATATGTAGTAAGGGAAAAGCATATCTGGTAATAAACTCCGGAGGCCGTCGTTTTCTGGAAGGGGGGCATGTGTCAACTAACATAAAATCATACAGTGGAAAGTTTGAACTTAACCTTGAATCGCAATTATAAACTGTTGTTAATTAAAGTATAAACTGTTATGATTAACCTTGTTGACAATTCAAAACAATACTCGAATTAGAGGTCAAAGTTTGGTATAAAAAGCTGTGCAGCAGCCCATACCGGCAGACTTTGATCTCCAGTGCGAACTACCGAAAGGGAAAAGCCCCTCTGGCAGATCAAAGCTCTCATTTTAAAAAAGACCTATCAGTGCGAACTACCGAAAGGGAAAAGCCCCT
>MU182134.1:111684-145287 GCA_016904865.1 Pissodes strobi
AAAAAAAATAAAAAATAAATGGATCTTATAAAACTGGAAATAGAGGTTATTTATGCAGCGACCAACATTCTACTGCTCTTTATCAGAAAAGTGCCTTTTTAAAAGACGTTTATTTTTTAATGTTTTACCAAATGGGATCTAGTTGACTCCTTCGATTAATGTATTTAAGGACAAAGTAAAAAAAATGCTAATTGAAATCAGTTTTGAAATAACAGATTTTTTTAACAAATTTAATTAGGTGGTCACTGTACATAAGTTTCATTGGGTGTGCTTCTTATAACGCTGTTCTGCTATATGTATTTTATTTTGCCTGTGATTTTGGAATCGTAACTTAAGTTTTAATTTTTTTACTGTTTTACTTTATTTTAGCTTTAATCTTTTACCGTTACATTGAATTTAAGTTATACGTAGTTTAAATTTTGTTTACTCATATTCTATGTGTAACATGCATATTGTTACGGTAATTTTAACAATTCCGTAACATCAGAGTGATCCGAGTTCACTTGTATTTACTTTTTGTTTGAAATAATAACCTTTCATCTTCAGCCTATTTTAAATTACTGTCTGAAACGACCCGGTAAAAACAGTGTGGAAAATTCCGCAATAAACAGTATGAATATATTATTAAATAATTAATTCTTGTGTTGCCTATCAAGTTCGTTTAAAACTATTTTTTGTCTTTTAAATATATCAGTCGATAATTATTTAGTTATTGTAAAATTAAAACTAATATTATGGTTGATTTTACATAAATACAACAGTGGAATATATTATTTAAAAATGTTCAATAATTTTAAATATGCAGCTCATATGCTTGAAATCGGCCACTTCGTATAGTAGAAAAGTAAAGCAATTGTGGCGGTGCATTTTTTTTTTCAAAGAAAGATTTTGATTGAAATGATGAAATGTAGGACAGGCATTTTGGTTATCATGTACCGGCGACCAGATCGAGAAGACTGAGAAGGTAGGCTCTTAATTTTCTTTATTTTTGGTCATTTGATTTTATTTTACGTTTTCTTATATCTAAAAGTCTATAGGGAGAATAAAACTGCTAAGCTTTCGATTTGAGTGTAACATTACGGGTGATAATTCGTGAATTTGCATCGGCCATTTACACGTGAATATCTGATATTCTGTTTATAGGTATCTTACTTTATTTCGCAAATCGTTTGAATTAACGCGATATTTAGGGCGGTATATAGACAAGCATTTTCTGTTGTAGTATCTGCCTACTATCATTTCATATACCACGCTGTCTTTAGCCGTGGGGTTTGTTTTTGCTTGTAGGACATATGGAATATCAGTTGTTGGAGCTTAAGGCTTTTTGAAACTAGAATACTTGATCCTACCAAAGAAGGGTGTTATTAAATTTCGGTTTTAGTTGAGCAACCCAACTGATACAATCGATCACATTGGCATATAGGGTTTACATTTAGGTTCTAGTTGGAGGTAGCAATTTTTAGAAGTTAATAACCAAAACCATCTATAGTGCAGAAGACCCGGTCTATTTTTCTCTAGTATCACTATCTGTTGTTACAGATTATATGTGAGATTAGGGTTAAGCTTAGTTAGTTATTGTTCGACCTATATAAGTATTTTATCGTCACTTCAAATATTTATAAAACACCTTCTCAAGCTCTTGACCGTGATAGGTACCTGATCATAATTGTCTTGTTTCTTTATTCTTATTTAAATTTATCATTATCTTTATTTTTGAATTAAGCTGATTTTTGAGTTAGAAAGTAGCTTTCAGTCCATAATTGAATTCTTTTTACCTGTGTAAATTTATTGATTTCACTCTTGTTTTTGCCTTATTATTATAATTCTTTTTTTGCTTAATTGAAATAGTGTTCATGACGATATTATATCTCAGCTTAGATAGCTATTTATTAATTAAATATTTAATCTGCTCACTATCTTTTTGAAAACATAATTGTTTAAAATTCTATGCAAACTGGTGGAGGCATATTTAATTAAATAGAATAATTTTTCTTTTAGCATTTTTCAGCATTGTCAATTGATTAGAATTATTTCTAGTCATCTCTTGTCAATTTCTATATTAAAACCCTCAGCTAAGACAAGAGACGTTCTCCGCCAAATTGAAACAGAGTTATCAACCCTTTAACTGCCTTGTACTGTTTTTTTTCATGTTACTGAGTCCACACGCACACGCCTAGCCAGGACAACTTCCAGTGACGTCAAGGGACCAATCCTAGGCACTTCAGCAATTTTCAGTAATACTCTCCAGGAATCTCGGAGGAACCATACTTAGTTTAGATTTTTAGTAAATTAAAGCAATAATTAAAAAGGAAAGTGCATTTATAGTTAAACTTTTTAAATATATTGTTATTTTGCAACTATGCGTAGTTGACTACTGTCTGATTACCTATTACGGGAGTGTTCCTTTAGTTCATTCCATATAGTCATAGATTAATAAATTTGAAGCAACAGGTGCAGTCAACAAAGCCAGATACAAAAGACCCAATAGTCTGGGAAAACATTGATCGCGTCAGAGCATCAACAGAACACGGTCCAAAATATTAAGTCCAAAAACAGTCTTACACTTTTCTGAAAATCATGTTAGCACGCGGAACTGGTATTTACGACTTGCGGTTTTCCGACAAGGCACATGTTTACTTATCAGACCACACAATAAATAGAGATAAGATATGATATTCAGTTGTCATGGCACAATAAAGACAAGATATAATATTCAGATATGTCTACGTCATGTGGTGAGCAAATAGCCATAGAAACTAGTCATTATTTCCTTGTCATAAACAATGTTACCACGCATTTTGCCCAACACATGACGCACGGCTAAATATCATATCTTGAATTTATTGTATCAAGAGGCTACACTAATAAGCACAAAAGTGTAGATATTGTGCATACGAAAATCTAAAAGAACTTCATCAACAAACTAAATAATCAATAGTTCGAAGGTAATGGTTTAGTGTGCAATTTCTTCAGTGGGAATCATCGGTTCCCATTTTTTGAGGATAGTACCGAAAATGCTGTGACAGTCACTTCTTTTCATTATATCGATAATAGTAAAGAAAATCTGATGCCACAATTAAACTTACTTCCAGGAAACGAAGATATTTCAGCAGCTTCTCAGACGATAAATAAATGCATTGCAAGAATTTGTTCCTGATTATCTTCTGGCGTGGAGACGAAGGGCGCCGGGCCTTTCCGCTTGCGATTACTTCTTATGGGTCTATTTGCTGACAAGCCAAGAAGTATGTAGAAGTTAAAATAATCGGCGAAGGAATTATCATTACTCCACTACAAATGTTACATTGTGCGTGTGATTAAATTCAAGAATGTTTACAGAGAATGTGAATTCATCAAGTATTTTCATGGAATAAAAATGGCACCTAACCAGAGACTAACCACGAAGAGACAGTTTAGTAAAATACAAAATTTATCCTATTCGTGCTACCAAAGATGATTGTAGATGTAGCCTTCGTGTCAACCCTGTTGCAAAAATAAATGATATATGTCTGTGTCTAACTCATGGAATTCTGAGTTAGAAGCAGAACAGCTGAATACTAGATGACAACGACAAGTACAACTATGACACTTCAGTTTCAATACGTTACCCCAGGGTTTCATCTTAGGCTGTTGTGAGTTTGGCTTGCTGGTGTTTTCTTATATTTTTGCTTAAAAGATATACTTTTCATTCATCTTGTGACTGAAACCTTAATTTGTGTACGAAGTGGAATGGATCCGTGGACTACTTAATAGAGATAAAACTAACATCATCATGGCTGCTGAGGCTGCTTGGCAGTGGGTCAGAAAAAGTTTTAAAAAATGCTCAAAATGCATTTATTTATTTGGTTGACATAACCTAAAACGAAAAGTTGATCGAAACAGTATTCAAATAATCTACCGTAGACAAGAGACAAGACATGTTAATCGAAATGCATACATCTTCTTCTTCTTCTTTAAGTACCGTGCCCGTTGGCTAACATTCTGGCTATTATAACTTTATTGACTGCCGCGCGAAATAGGGATGTTGATTTATGGAACCAATCTCGGAGGTTCTTTAGCCAGGATGTTCTTCTTTCGCCTGGCGCTCTTCTTGCTACTATCTTCCCTTGCATTATAAGGTGAAGAATTCCGTATCTTTCTGGATGTCGCATTACATGAGCAAAGTATTCCAGTTTACCTATCTTAATTGTTTTCATTATTTCTGTATCCTTACCTATGCGCAGCAAGACGTCTTCATTTCGGACCCTGTCGACCCAGCTAATGCGGAGTATTATCCGGTACACCTACATTTCGAACTTTGCTGACTATCACATATTTAGTCTTTTTGATGTTGAGCTTTAGTCCATATTCATCACAGACGATGGATAAACTCTCCACTAGACTAGATCTTCTTGACTACTGACAAGCAGCGCCGTATCATCTTCGTAACTTAGGTTATTTGTATTTACGCCATTAACCTTGATTCCACTATCAATGTTCTCTAGTACTTCCCTGAAAATTAACTCTGTATACAAATTAAAAAGGAGTGGCGACATGATGCATCCTTGCCGGACCCTTCTTCGTATATCTACCTCCTCAGAGACGTTTTGAACCACCCTGACATTAGCTCGTTGATGTCAATAAAGGTTTTTGATGATGCGTAAGTCTTTGTCATCAATGCCTACTTGCTGGATAATCTAAAATGATCTTATCGTATCGCACTCTATCTTTTCAAAATCTATGAAGCACATATACACTAGGTGGCTAATGTCTCTACATCTCTGCACGAGGACCTGGAGGCTGAACAGCGCTTCTCTCGTTCCTAGATGTATTATTCGCAGGAATATTTTTAGTGCGTGGCTCATTAGGCTGATGTTGTGGTATTCACTGCATCTTTTTGCGTTACGTTTCTTAGGGATCATTACAAAGGTTAACCTAAGTCAGTTTGTTGGCATATTTTCAGTGTCGTATATTGTCGTAGAGATTGTTTGCCGTTCGTTTCCAGGAGTTTAATGATCTCTCTAGGTCTCTCATCTGGACCTGCTGCTTTCCTGGTTTTCGCTAGATTTATAGCCCTTTCTATCGCATTTATAGTTATCGGTGGCCATGTTGTAATATCTTGAGTTTCGTTTTCAGATCTCTCGTAGTTAAAAAAATTCTTCTATATGCTCCTTCCACCTCTTTAGCTTATCTTGATCGTTTAGAATGAGTTTATCATCCTTATCTATGAGGTTGTTTGTTATTTTGTTGTGGAGCCCGGCTATTTCCCTTACTTTTCTATACATATTAAATGTGTCATGTTTTCTCTGTAGTTCCTCTATTTCAGCACATCTGTCTTCATACCACGCCTCTTTTGCGGCCCGTATTTTCCTTCGCATTTCGGTATTAGCTTTCTTGTATCTTTCGGCGTCCTTGTTTTTACATTTTCGCCTATCATCCGTTAGATCCAATATTTCATCCATCATCCATTGCTGCGTTCTCTGATTGAGCCTTTTCATCCCAGAGGTTGTGTTTAGTATAAGCGTTTTGACCTGATTACAATGGTCTTCAATGTTGATTTGCTGATCTGCTTCTTCAAATTTTCCTCCCAGCTCTCTTGCTACTGTTTTCTGGTTTGCTTGGAGGTGATCAATGTCTAATTTCAAGGATTGTTTAGGCTGCTTTACCTTTTCCAACTTCAGTTTAAGAACGCCTAGTAGCAGATTATGGACGGATGAAATATCAGCGCCCGGGAATGTTTTAACTGATTTAACTGCGTTACGGAACCGATTTTTAATTGTGATATAATCAATTTGGTGTATTTTGGTGTTATTAGGAGTATGTGCTGGAGAGGTCCAAGTGTACAGTCGTCGTCGTGATAGTTTAAAGAAGGTGTTCATTACGGACAGCTGTTGTTCCTTGCAAAATTCAACAAGACGGACTCCTCTGTCGTTTCTTTCACCGAGACCAAAATCTCCGCCAATGTTCGCTTCTCTTCCCTGTCCAATCTTGGCGTCTAAATCTCCCATTATGATGGTGATGTCCTTCCCATTCAGTTGATCGGTGAAGCTTTTTAGCTCTGCAAATGCGTACATATTCCATAAAAAAATTTTCATTAATACAAATGAGTCAATAGTCAGAATGTAATACAAACAATAACAAGTGGATTCTACGTACGTACTAACGTAGTACGTACTTAAAATTAAAACGCAATAATCATTAGTCTCGATTTTTAATTTTAAGTACGTACATACGGTGGGCTTATCCTAGTTGGCTTCCGTTTTATCTTAGCATTATTCGAATTTCACAACTGGTCGAGATACGATGTACCTTATTTATGATGTAATTTTATCATTATTTTTCTGCAGTTTCCCAAAGCCACCTGAATACAAGGCCCTATTCCCTAGTTTGTTATATCGCCTTAGTCATTCATTATTCCAATTTCACAACTGATTGAGGTATGACTCACCGTCTTTTTTATGATGGAGTTTCTTTGCTATTTTTTAGCGGTTGCTAAAGGCCGCGCGAATACTCTGTCAGATTTCCTTTTCTGTTAGTACGCCTTCACTCACTCAATATTCCAATTTCACAATTGATTGGGAAACGGCTCACCATCTATTTTTAGGATGGATTTTTTTACCGTTTACCTGTGGTTGCCCATGCTGCCATTGATGTTATACCAAATTTCGCATTGCTCGTTGGGGTAGTTTATGTCAATGATTTTTACTTATATTAGCATGGCAACAGAATACTTATGTCCATATAACACGTCGATTATCAAAATATTGAATAAAAGCAAGTTTTGTTTTACCTTGTTTCCAATGTTTTAGTTCTCTTCTATTTGACAAATACATGTTTTGGAAATGAATCTAAAACAGCCCGATAATTTGGTTACAACTCTACGACTACTCGGTTAAGTATCTTAAACAGTTTATATTGTAAGATACCTACAGCAATTTGACGTTCTGCTAATAGATACCTTTTCTACTTAAGCAGTCATTAGAGTGTTTAGAATAGAGATTTGCGTAACTTAATTTAAGGAGTTTGTGGTAGTCGCTCTGTGGGATATCAGCAAAATATATATGTTTTTCTTATCCTTATGAATAAATTTCCAAATCTATGCGAATATTAACTTTTTTTGAATTTCTTCACAGGGAATCTGCTCTCTCTGAATATCCGGCAAATACATGTATTATTTTGCTTATAGTGTTGGGTATCTCTAGAACGGCAAAAGTGGAATTGTCGCCATTCAAAACTTATATGTTTAAGCAATTTCTTAAATCATATTTTTGAGTAATTTTTTTCCTATATCGCGTTATTCAAGATGAGCAGGTTATCATAGTTAGATTCTACAGAATAAGCAAAATCTAAAACAACCCTTACAGTTTTTTCCATATTGTTTAATTTGTGTAAAAATTTCTTTGCTCGATACGTAATTGCACCCCTTATTTACTGGAGCCCATTTTTACTGCCGAATTGTTTATTTATAGCAAGCTATAAATCAGAACAAATTTCAGACGTATTTCAGAGTAGTGAAATTGAGTTTTCAGTATTTACAGTGCAACTTTTACATCATTTAAGATTGCGAGATATTGTCTCTATCTTTTGAATATGCACTTAATTAATTTTGCAACACTTTCATTCCATATAATATGTCAGGATATTTATTAGATATTAAGTTATTTACAAAATTAGCAATTTCGCATTAAAAAGTTTCATCGGCTTTTTGAAGATCCTTTATAATAAAATCATGTTCAATCCTGTAAAGTAAATTAATATGAAACGACAAATATTCATTCATTCATTTAAAAGATAATTTATCTCAAAATCACAAAACAGAAGATCTGCTTTAACCATATGGCTTATCGACATTGAATATTCGGAAATATTAGGGCATAATATTTTTAATTTTAATATAATTTATATAAAGCATGTTACCCTGAGATGTCGTTTTTCCTTATTCAATAATGAATATAAACTGAGCGTTAGTTGAAAAATTATTAAAATTTTCGAAGCTGTCATAGGATTTAAAAGAGTGATTCATGCACTACTATATGCAGCCATATTGTCCTCTTTAGTATAGGTGGAAAAAACCAGACTAGGAAGAGAAGACGTTTTTTTTTTTGAAGAAATTTCAATCGACTGATAATTTCGGGAAAGTAACGGTGCAGCGTTTTTGTGACTGTGGTTTCGAGAAAACTATTCGGAACTCTTATAGAACCTTGTTTATATTTCGACTCGAGAAATAAGATTTTTTAATGTCAAATTGAGACTAAAATAAGCGCAAGAAGTTTGCTGAAGCCATTTATAATCAGAATGTTCCAGCACAGATTCTTCAGACAACTTTAAATAGTCCGTGTAAATGTACACTAATAAAGATTTGAGGTGCTGTATGTAAAGTGACATGAAAGTGGTTGAAAATTTTTAAAAAATTATTGAGGTAGATATTTTGAAGTAAAATTACTGAGTGATACATAGCTACTACAATCACTATAGCTTGTTGACTTCACGAGTTTATATCCGACAGATGTGCCAGAAATTTCTGTGGTGGGTTTATCACACTTTAAACAAGCTATGTTCTTGGCTTCTCGTTTGCATAGATTTTCTAGTCTGTCCAACATATTTCTAGTTACAATCCATGCAATTTTAATCTTTCACTTTCTCCAATGTTTTAATTTTGCCCTTGGGACCAACCAATAATTTCTAACATTAAACTGAGTGTGACACACTAATGTAAACCTACGTTCCTTAAAAAAATTTTATATTCCTCTATTATACTGAAGAAAGTTACTATGATACCGAAAGAATATTTTATTTTCATCTTGATTAACGTAAGAAGTGGAGTCACGAATGGTCTTTCTAAACGCATGCCTATCAATTAGTATATCTGTCTCAATTTCCCTATTAAACACACATATATTTGCTTCTTTTAAGTGACCAAATTAATCGGACAACACAACATGGCAACAGTGTTGGGTTGTAACAATTTATTATTAGATATTTACATGTAATTTATTTCAGTTTTCTCTTTGGTACATAGCTACTTTTTGTCACAAATGTAAATACAATCAGAATATAAGCGTCAGTCAACGTTTCGGTGCTACAAGACGAGAAAATCAACAAAAGTAATTAATTCTCAAGGAACTTAAAAAAAAAAATACTTTTCAGACATTTGGGTTCTGTTTTTACTATATTTGACACGACTCTCCCATAATTTACCTTATGAACTGAATCAATTCAAATAAAAATTACTTATTGATTTATTTTATGGCAGTGGTACAAACGTTAAAAGAAGATCCTGTAGCACCCGACGAGCGGTGTGAGTGCGAAGATGTTAATTGGCACGGTTCTTGAATAGCTCTATGTTGTAATTAGAGGTAACCAGATGTCCTGGGAGTGAATTCCACAGTGATGCAATGCGTCAGATAAAGGAATCATTTTAAAGCGATGTTCTAGGTGTTTCCAGAAGTACGATGAATAGGTGTGCTCTTGCCGTCTGACGTGACTGTCTGACAGGCGTTGCTGGGTCGGGATGAGGCCTTCCAAATCC
Source organism: Pissodes strobi (assembly GCA_016904865.1). Classification (NCBI taxonomy): domain Eukaryota; kingdom Metazoa; phylum Arthropoda; class Insecta; order Coleoptera; family Curculionidae; genus Pissodes; species Pissodes strobi. Next base: position 121,190 of record MU182134.1, read on the forward strand.
TGAGAACACATGCCGTGAAAATATCTGTAAAGCAGAGAGATATCTGTCATATGTCTGCAGTGTTCCAGACTATCCAGATCCCGGGTCAACTGCTGGTCGTCATATTGGCTTTTTTGATAAACTTGGCTGCTTGGGTTCTTGCTGCATTGGACTGGACCAAATTCTTGTCGCCTCAAGTTCGAACTTTCCCCAGATGTTGATTAATTGTTGTAATCTGCTCCCGTCTGTGGTAAACATGATTATTGGTTTCGGTTAGCAAGCCATTAATATAGATCAGAAACGGAGTTGGTGAAAGTATTGCGTCATGAGGCATGCCTGAACTAATGATGAATGTGTCTGTGAAGTGTCCATCAACTGCAACGTGCAGAGATTAGTTCTTAAGGAAGCTGGCAAGCCAGTTGAAGCGCGACTCTAGCAGTTCGAAGGACGGCAGTTTGTTAAACAATCCGTCATGCCAAACTCTATCGAAAGCCCTCGATATATCCAACGCAATCGCTCGAAGTTCTCCGTAGTACTCAATTGCCCTACTCCTTGCATGACTGACATAGGCCAATATGTCTTCCGTAGATATCTCTTTTCGAATGCCGCATTGTATATCGCTAATTACTCTGTTGGTCTCGCGTTATTTGAGTAGTCGCTTATTGACGACACGATTGGAGAATTATAATAAATATTCTATTGTTTCATATAACATTTCATCTAACACTGTTGCATCATACAATTAGTACCTCTTAAGAATTGATATTTGAAAAATTATATTTCCCGGAGCAAATATAATATATAAAAGAAAAATAAGACAGGTACTAGTAAAATATGAGCCATTTCTCACTATATTTATATGGAATACTGACCCTCTCTGACTGAAGTATCTATACTAAATGAATCTGTTGGAAAATGCGTTCATGTGTCTATTTTTTTCTAAATTTGACATTTAAAAAACCAAGTCATGACAATCGCAAAAAAGATTTACTGTTCCATTCCCGAAAATTACAGTCCATTGAAATTTCTTTAAAATATTTCCTAACCTGTATTATGTCATCTATGCTACGATATTATACATAGATACTAGCACATGAATTACCCTTTCAAAATCTGCGTCAATTTCAACAATCCGTTTAGCCGATCCCGATTTAGTCGCTTTCGAATTTAACAAAAATATAAGATTTGACATTTGAATTTTCGCCCAGTTGATGTGCAATTTAACCATAAATAGCGTGTCCTCATCTTTAAAAAATATAAGCTTCCGTATTTGCTGCGTTAAATTACTCTCTTTTAAGGGACCCCAGAGTAAAATATCCATTTAACGTCCTCGAAAAATTTAGTAATAATCCCAAGATACTGGCGAGATATAATTATTATTATTGTATGGCACACAGGAAAAGTTTTAAAAAGAAGTTAACCGGAATTTCAAATTAGTTTAAAAGTTATTAAAAGCTCGGCCGCATGAATATTATAATAAGCACTGTGTAGTTTTCCTTCGCATAACATTAAAATGTATTTGAGCAGTTTCATTTTTGCTTGGAATATAAGCGGGATTTTTAGCATAAAAATGTAGCGGGAAATTTGTTGCATAAATTAGTTTGGATTGGTAAATTAACTTTTTTAAAAACACCAATTCCATTGACATAGTTATGTAATCGTATCTGGGAAGTTAAATTTGCTGAGTTCATACGTAATGACATTTTAGTGAAAGATTAGCTTAAATACTTTCTAGATGTATTACCACAGTCAATCTAGTGTTGTTTATTTTTCATAAGGTTTCCTTTCATAAGGCTACTTTTTAAATGGAATGGTTATCTTTTATTTCTCGCTTGTAATACTGGATTATTTTGAATCAAAATGTCAAATAGATTTGTATAACCGAAATGATTCACACTGAAAACTTTTAAAGCTAACGGGAGCCCCCGTAGTTAACGTAAACAAATACCAGTAATTTGTATTTTCTTTACTATTTGTTATCGGAAGTATTTGCACCAGTGCATCAAAATTACTGATAATTTTGCTTGACAGCGTGTTATCTAAACACTGCATCAGTTCGTTTTTATATTTTGGAGAAAGTATACGACACCGAAGGTGGAGGGCTCTTGTTCCAAAATATGAAAATGACCGAATGCAGTTTTTCTAAGACAGCACGCTCGAATGCAAAATTATCTGGTTATTTTGATGCACGAGTGTAATTCGGGGGAATATTTCCAGGGTAACTTAACAATTAAAAAAAAACATTTTTATTCTTTTTTAATACAAAACGAACATGTAACTGTAAACAAAGAAAAGAGACGCAAAGATGCGATTTTTTTAATCCGAAACGAGACATTTTTAATAATATAATTTCACTTGACTTTGACGTTATTTATAAATTGTCGCTGCTATCGTCAGTTTACAATGGAATTGCCATAGATACGTACGATGCAATTATCGCTGTAATTTTCCGATAATTGCACTCCTCTAATGGGATTTTTATATATGAGGAAAATAAATCATATAAAACAGTTTTTTTGTCAACCTGAAAAACATGTCAAAATTCTAAAATGTGATCATGAATGTGCTCAAATTTTAATAATTTATGGAGAATGTGGCAAATATTCTTCAAGCATGTGTAGACTATTTGACCAAGGGTTTCTCGAGAAAGCTCCATTTCATAGGAAAACAGAGACAGATATTTTAACAACTTCTCTGCAGTACGGATCATTCTGTACACCACTACAAGGAAGCAAGGCAGAAATCAATAAAGATAATTCAGCCGCAGTCTTGGGATTCTTCCATGATGATCCAGGAAATTCCACAAGATCAGCAGCCGACGCTAGTGCAATATGAAAACTTCAATTAGTAGGATTCTGAGCAATTATGGAATAAAACGATTTAGGAATCACATTTGTGAAATTTTTTGCAGAAATTTGTCTATGGGTACTTGGACAAATTATTTATGCCGTTTGCCCACTCTTTTGGAAGTGGTCCCTTTGGTTGCTCTTAATGAAATTTAGCTCCAGCAGTTTAGCGGACAAGCGCATAACTGTGGCAGAGTATATGAGGAATTATCAAGAATATTTAAAGACTATTGAGTGAGAACACAGGGGCGCACTTTCTGGCTAGAACGGGCCCGAAACTCTCGCCAATCAATTTACTGCTTTGGGGATATTTGGAAAACCTAGTGTACCGTACAGAAGTACACCTCTAGAAAGTATTTAAGCTGAACTTGCAAATATTGGGATATCGCCAAAAATAGTGAAGATCGGGGGAGGTGAAACTTTTACGCGGAACAAAATCTAGTGTCAGATGTAATACTGCATTTACATCTGTAACAAGATTTTGTCTTCTATAGTTTAGACACTTCCAAATTTGTGTTTATATAGCCGACACGCTAGATCTCTATATAGCTCACAGTAAAAAATGTAACTTGATCAAACTGAGGAAATTAGCTGCAAAACAAAAAGAGTTAGTATTTTATGTATTATATTGTTATAATTACTTACGGATTATCTATTTTGTGAATTCCACTAAGTATATTCTTACCTGAAACAAAAATAATTTTATTGTAAATAGCAAATATATGTCTTTTTGTATTTATAGAGTATATGGGAATGGGAATCTCTGAAACCGTAGGCGTTGCAAAGCCGAAGACAAATTTGCACAATGTGCCGTTTAACGATGTGCTGTTTAGAGATGAACAGTTTTCCAAATACCTCCGGAGATATTTGAAAAAAATCTAAAAGTCTCCATTTCGTTTTTGTTTTTCTTGGCTATATTTGAAAAGTTTATGGAAAATAAATTTCACTTTGTATGTGGCAACTTTTTCGTTTAAATAAGACAACAGCTTCAGATCTTACTTCTTACCGTCGCCGTCGTTTATCTGACAAAGAGGCGTAAGGGACAATTTGATAATTTTACAAGAGAGCCATTTATAGAAAAGTACTGGTACAACCGCTGTAATTCTGTAAGGATATTAACCAAGTAGTGTTCATTTTTTAATTAAAGTAGTATGATTGTCATACTTTTAGGCGGATGTATCCAAGTTTAAAAATATTGTAGGTATCGTAGAACCAAAGGTACCAAATGGACATGCGCCCCTTTGTAAGATCAATGTTGTTATGTCCCGACATTATCTTATTAAATACAGACCTTGATATTAAATTTAATATTTTTGTATTACTTGAATTTAATTTCAACGCTTCCTGCGTCAAAAATAAATTAATAAAGAGTTTTATATTTTTTTGCCAAGGTGATAACAGATTTAGTATTTATTTCAAAATAACCTGCGGAACAAAAAATAAAATTTGTATGTTTAAATTATTTAAATTAGTAATGCAAGAAATAAGAGGTAAGAATAGCACAACAAATTATTTAAATATTACATGAAACCTAAATCAAAAGCAAACAAAAAGAGATAAGATTTTTTATTACATTTATCTAAAATGTTTAAGTAACCTGCCGTTGACGTATATGCGTTTAAGTGCTTTGATATTTTCTCCTCTTATTTTCTACGGGAAAATCGATGTGTATCGTGAGGACCGGAATGTCAAGACGTTCAAAACTATTCTTTAAAACTGTACATTTCATACGTGTGTCAAACATTTTTTGTTTCGTTTGAAAGGTGTATATCACATTTATACATTGACAAGCGTATATGCATTTACACGACATTTTACACAGTTTCACTAACTGAAAATATGACAATTCTAACTAATTTAATTTTTATTAATGAGAGTACTCGACAGGCATTGTTTAAAATTCCAGTATTGAAAAGAATCCTCGAAAAGCCCGAAAGTTTAAAGAAAAAATTAGTCGCAATTTAATCAAAATCAGTGAAAATTATATTTCTATGCTGTCATAGAATATAGTGCTAAGGCGTATGAAAAACGATTTTCACTCTCGTTAAATTCGTATTTAAAAACTATCACACGCGTGTGAAGAGTGCTACTTTCAATACTTGAATACTAAAGAAGAAAAACTACCACAAGACAGTTTTATTCACAATTCTGAAACATAATTATTTTTGCACACGAGGCCCGTTTATGGCCATATTAGCATCATCAGAAGATGATTAAAACTACACAATAGAAAATATATAATTATTCGGTAGTATAATATTACATAGAAGAATATCAAGCGTAAATGAAAGTATGGAAATTGGATAAACATAATTATATAGCCCGCCATTATGCATTCTAAGTTTAGAATTTTATCAAAATGTTATCTTGGTATATCTCAAATTACTGTATCACACATAACCACATAGAGCAAAGTTTACTTATCCTCCCCAGCACTTTACAATGGTAATGTAGTTTACTAGTTTTTGTACCTCAATTATAAGCAGCTTTCCGAATTCAGTATATTTACCTTTACTGTACACAAGCTATAAACCAAAGTTTTGCATATTTAATATTATATAGCTGTAACGTAATATATCTTCCAAAACTTTTCGTCGAGTTTATATACATTATATTTCGGCACGATTGTGCCTTCGTTACCCCTATATTTTAACACTATAACTATGTTAAGTAGTATAACTATATTTGCGAAATATTGCAACTTTGGAAATGGATTGGGACTAGCAATAAGTTTTATGTTTTCAAACATGGAATTCAGCACATATTAATTGGTAGGGTTGACCCCTTTAAAGATGAAAGTTGAATTTCATAAGCAATGCTGATATTATTTTAAATAAAAAAATACCTATTAGAGTTATTATCAAATTAGTTGGTTCTTCGTTGCCTTTGTTTGATTTAGTCGTACGGATGCGACAATTATATCATAGGTATATTGGGTAAATATTTGTTAGAATATGTTTATTAATTTTCGTTCACCTGAGATTAGAAGGAACGGATAGCGAACAAGGATAATATATAATTTAAGTTTAAAAATAAGTACGTCAGAACAGGCAGTCCTCTATGCCTGCAAGTTAGGCCCCTAAATGGCGGTGAGTAGAGAGATGAATTTATTGGAAAGACGCCACCAACTTGTAGACAGCACCAGTCGAAAAATCCCCAAGATGCAATTTGAAACTCGTTTTGGCTTAGGCTTAAAAAAAACGCAAATAACAAAACCATAAGTTAAATCAGTCAAAATAAAAACGATATATTTACTGAAAACCGGTTAATTCAATATAAGATTATTTCATTATCAAAATAAAAGAATGGATTGCTCTGTTACAAAATTTGTCCTCAAGCGAATTAGAATTAAATAAAAAATACACTGTGGTAACGACAATACTACTTAAAATTGTACTTTTAAGTAGCGGCTATATTCAGAGATGAGATAGTGAATAACGAAAGTACTTATAGTAAATACGTATTACAATTTACTTTACTTGAAGTGATACCTGAAGCACACTAATTAATGAAGTAAAAAAATACGAAATTGTTCTGTTAGTTTAACGTTGACGTAACGCAAAATTACTTGGTATTAAAAGATAAAGATATAAAGAGAGAAAAAGAAAATTTACGTAAATTACTCAATTAAAGTGAAAAAAACTGAATCTAATAATTGAAAATCAAAACGTTTACCAATTGGAGTACGCAAAGGATATTAGCTCTTCAGGGAAATGCCCTAATCAACGGTATGCCATTTTTACGAAGGAAAATAAAAATGGTAGATATTATTATAAACTAACTAGCAATTAAAATTTATAATATAATTTATTTACCTGCTTCATGGTTTGACTTGCTGAACTGATCAGCAGGGATTTGTCGGAAGCTTATCAGGCAACTCCCAGAAGAAAACGTACACGACCGATGAACACGAAGTACATCCTTGATAGAAGAAGGTGTATACTACGTGACTGATGAACATAATGAGCTTCTTCGTTGGAAAAAGGACTCTTTGCACACAAAAAAAAAACCTGCGAAATATCAACAAATTCAAGGTCTTTGCTTCAAACCCAAGGCAAGTAAAGCTTACAGGCAAAGAAAATGTCAAAGCAAAATCAATATTTTTACCTGCCAAGTCATTTTTTTCCGTTATAATGCTGAAATCAGCTAGGCTGCCTCAAAGGAAGGACGAGACAAAGTATGCTAGGAAAATTAAAGAAAACTGAATATTCGTTAATGTGGAGTTGCAAAATGACGATGCATACAGAACAAAAGGAGACTCATCTGCGACAAAGAGAGCAGAAATCCCGGTTATGAAACTGAGCACAGCACAAATAATAAACCACAGGTAATATAACAGAAGGTACCCTCTGAAACCCAAAAAATTTGCCCAGTAGAAGATCCCCGCAGTTGCTTCATATGATGTCCCTTTATGGTACCTATTTACCTAATCCCACATCAGCTACATGCCACACACCATACATAACAAGACTTTCTCGAAAATATTTAAGGCAATTGTTCAAGGTTTAGATCTGACCAATCTTGCGCAGTTCAAATAAATACCCCGACCATAATGAAAAATTAGGTAAATAGGTACTTATTTAGTTTTCCTATTATTTAATTGAGACGTGTATCCGAAGTGGCTCATAGCATTTAGCTTCTTCACAAAATTCTATATATGGTCGAGTTTTTAATTTTTTGGAAAAGCAAAGAAGAAAACTGGCAGTTCAGTGTGTAACGAGCTAAATTTTCATTTGGAATCAGTCACCGGAGGGTCAAGATTTATTTACAAAATGGTGTATTAATTATCAATCCAGACGAAGTTACATACATTGATGTGACGACATAATAGCTGAAATGGTAATCGAGAGTGCAGAATTGCAGTTATCCTTTACCTGAAGTTTAGAATCGATAATGGTTAATTTTCTCCTTCTACGTAGACTTCGTTTTATCCCTAATTAACCGATATTGACGCGTACTGATTGGGAACGTCGCGCTACCATTCGTGGATCTTTTGGAAACTCGAGAATTTAAGAAGCCTTTTACATGTTTCTCTTAATAAATGTCGGGCAGAATAAGTACTTCCTGTTGGCTAACTCGAGAAAGTAATATTTAAAGTAGGCTTCGGTACAGCAAAATTCTGGACTTTTATTTTCAAAATTGGCTAGAAATATTATTGAATGTGACATGTGAAATGCATGATGTCGCATGATTGGAGTGGGGATTTTTAAGAATTTGGCTACTATGTTGGTTTCTCGATTTTTCACGAACGTCACTCTACGTCAGTCTGCCGTTTGCAGCAGCAGTGGTTGGTGTCGGATGGAAATTTAATTGATTTTAACTTTTGTGTCATTTTCCATCGGACCCATTTTCGGAGTTTCAGGCCTTACCTTTGGTTGATTGCTTGTTTGGTAACTTTAACTCGCTCCTTAATGGGATTTAGTATTGCTTTTGATAGAGGCTTTTCTCGTCCACCTTTTGAAGCAGCCTAGTGATTTCGGCGTTGAGTAGAAAACAGGCACTTCACAGGGTCCTACCGACGGGTTTCCCTTTTCTGCTGGACTTTTGACTGGGCTATCTCCGGCTACACGTAGAATCCTTCTTCTATCAAGGAATTCCCTTGTTCTGGCGTGCAGTTCCTCGCGTTCAGTGAATGTGAACGATTTTTTGAAAACTGCCTTAGCAGCTGTTATCAGATTTGTTATTTTATTATATATAATTACGCTTAACTGTTGGTTAGTGAATATCATGTTAATTAGCCTGCAAGCTCTTAATTTATTTTTTCCCCCCTCACCTTAACCAACTAATTTAATCTTTTTCTTACTGAAGTGAGGTAAATCTCTCTGAGGGGGTCAAACCGTCTGTTTGCCTTTTCTTTTCTTGCCTTGTAATCGAGCCTTAATTATCTGGTCAATTCTGTTTAACCTAGGATAGGTCTAATTTCAGATTGAGCCCTAAAATCTAATTCATTTTGGTTAGTCTGAACGAGGTTGATTTTGGGGTGAGCTTTCAATTTAATAACGTTATAAGTTGTACTACTGTTTTTTCATACAATTTTCCACGCTTGATTATTTTAGATATCTGTAATTAGAGTACTACTATTGATATTACCTCCTAGTAGGCTTTGCGTTATTCTTTAGTTGTTTTTTTATCACTGATTTTTGCAAACCAATCTTCAATCCAAGCTATAATTTTCCGAACAAGCCCGAGTTCATCACCATTTGTTTTACGAGTATCCTAAACCTGGAGACGAGTTTAATTTAGCACACTCTAAGGTTCTATAACTGATTGACTGTTCAATTACGCATAGTCATAGTCATAGTAATTTCTATTTCGCGGCTGTTACCAATGTATTGTAACTGATACCTATATATTATAGTAGATAGTATTGCGACTCTTATGTCTACAGATCATAATGTGGGCTTTTTAATATAATCCATTGTCAAGCAGTTATTTGCGTTACTTCAATTATTCTGGTAACAAATAATTGTTTGGTAGAGACGCATGTCATACAGTTTTGAAGTGATTACTTCTTGGGTTTCATGAGAGTGATTTTTCGAGGCCGCGTAACGACACGTTTTATAGAATCTTAATGAGAAGGAGAGAGAGGTTAGAGTCGCGATTGAATCGGACTTCTAGAGGACTCCTACCTGTTTTACACTATAATTTTCGTCTTCCAAGAGAGATAAAGTATATGCCTGTAATGAGAAAAAGAGAGACGCTCGAATTGCTATTGGATCAGATCAGATTTTCTGTTATATATTCGCAGTGTATTTGGATCCATAGGTAAATGTTTGTTCGATTATATATTCGTAGTGTATTTGGATCCATAGGTAAAGGTTATTAAGCTCCTTTCGGTAAAGACGTATTTACTTCTAATACGTGTACTGTGTTACATGAGACTTTTTTTTATAACGCTAGTTTTTATAATAAGTGTTTCTTTTGTCCATATGTCAGCAACAGACTGTCCTAGTTGTCAACATTTTCAGTGAAGTAGAACGTTTTGTAAAGTAACCAAGCAAAGCTAATCGCTTCTATTTTATTATAGTCGTTATTGTTAGGCTTATATTACCAAAGGTGCCACTAGTTCCTGTAATATTTCCGTATCATAACCAACAATTTACCATCCATTTTCTGTTTACCTGTTTCATTTAATTAGCTTTTAGTATCAGTATTCCAAAAGGGAAGTAAGAAGTAAGTAGTAAGTATATTTGATTTGTATTATTTGGGTTCAATAATTGGATCATTTTAAATTATCGATTTATCTTTATTTTTGATTTAACTTCCGGTTTCGCTATTGTTTTTAATAATTATTGATAAATTTCTGGCGTTTTATAATGGCGGTTTATAATTCATAATTTATTTTGTTGCGACGTCTAAGCCAGGATTAGCTCCCTATTTCAGCTAGGGTATTTTAGGACTTGTGTCGTCTAACAAGTCGGTGGCGCCTTAAATAAATAAACCCATCCCTACTCTCCGATAAGTAGAAGTGAAGGTAGCCAATAAAATTTAGAAGGTAAGAAAAAGAGTAGCAAATGAGACACTTAAAGTAATTGTCGACTTTAACAAACTGTATATTGAAAACGTTTATCTATATTGCCTATAACTATATATTTTCGAAATCAGCTCAGAAATATCATCGAACGGTATGATAACACAATATAGTTTTGCCATTTAAGGTGAAAACATCGCAACTGTCCAATTGACTGGTGGAAAAATTTTGGATGCAAAAATTTGTTTTCTTCGTAAAAATCTTTATGGGAATGTGTTTCGTTTTCTGGATAAGCAGATGGAAAAATTGCTAATCGAGTGAGACACTTAAAATGATGTCCCTATAGAAGGCATTCTTTGTGAACACTTTAAATATAGTTTATTATAAATATATACATATTATTGAACCAAGTGGCTTTAGGATCTAGTTTGATCGGCCATAATGTGTTCATGAGAGTAGATTTGTATCTATATTTACCTAAATATCTTTGGGAGAGATTTAATACTTATGTAAGGCTAAAGAGTTTAGTAGCACATTATCTTTTGATTTTCAATAATTTCTTCAAACTTTGCTAATGAAAGGTGGACCTTTCTTTGGGATTGGATATTCGGTCGTGCTAGATCGTTACTTGAGATTTACAGAAATTGAATTAATTTAGGCAGGTTTTAGTCCAATTGCAGTTATCTCTAATACGGTATTTTCCTTTGAGGAAGTATCGTCACAAAAATTGTTATTAAAGGGGAAAGTGTTTTTGAACATTCCGTATTTAACCAATCATTTGGAACCAGTTTTTTTTTTAATGATTCGTGGGAATGGCTTCAATTCATTTATGGTGAAAATAGAAGGTAACGATAATTAATGAGAAACTTATTTGATGTGCTATATTTACAATGCCTTTTATTTTTATTGAGATCGGGAGAAAGAAGATAATGGATTTGAGAGCGCTCAGAGTTTGAAACAATGAGGAAACGTTTATGAGGGAATCGATGATTTGTGGGTCAGCTTTAATGACTAATGATGATTTGGATCCATTTGTGTATATTAAAATTGTGATCTGAAATTAGATATGCGGAAGAAAATAGATGTTGAAAGATTTTTGATTGGGAGGTTGAGGTTAATTTGTGTTTAGTATCATTGTGAGAACAGATAAGAAGTTAAAGGGGCTATAGTCGGAAAGGAGTGTCTGAGTTTCGTAGGAAACATTATTTAGATATTTGATTCCTGGAGTTTTGAAGGTTCGTCAGAACGGGGAGAGATTAAATAACATTATTATGACCTATGAGTACTAAATGCGTAAACTACTAAGTAAATATCACCCTGTCCAAATGTTATTCACAGAACCGTCATTTAATTGGTAAAAGGCACTTACATTTTTGGTGGACATTTGTCTAAAGTATAAAGATGGAACTTGGTTACACAAAATTAATCCCAACCACTCATTATAAAATAACTCTAAATGAATAGAAGGGCAAATTTTTGCATTAAACATATAAAAAATTGATAAGTAGGCAATTGCAAAAATCAATATTTTATGAAAAAAGTCAGTAAATTGTGTATAGAAATGAGTTGAATAATGTAATATTATTAATACAGGTATTAGAGTACGTAAAATGCTCGAAAGTAAGCTGTCTTTATAAATAAGTGGTGAATATATAAATTTAATAAAATTTTATATATCTTTAAAGAAATAAGAATTAACAATCTATTTTTCATGGTATAAAGACAGGACCGTCTTTTGAGTATTGTAGAGATAACTATTGTATATGATTCTTAAACAAATAAATTCTACAAACTTTTATTTTATTCGCAAACTAGAGATAAAGTTGTAGTATAATTACGACAATTTTAAGTTTATTTTTTTCGCATGAATATGTCAGGTGCAAGTCCATACTAGTCTCTCCAGCAGGCTCTCAGGTATTATACCCTAAAACAGATTAAAGCGTGTCAAACCGTGCTAAGACGTAGGACTATAGTGAAGGCTAGAAAATGGAGTTACAAAGGATCAGATTGGATCCAGAAAGTAGCACTGATATTATGTATTGTACAGTTATAGTAAGATGATATGAAATGCCATATGTCTTCTCGAATTGAAGGCGTTTTTTTTTTAAACATAGTGGTCTTGACAAACGTAGGGGACCAACGTCAACTGGGGGAAGGAATATGTGACCTATTAAAATGCATAAACTTCTAAGTAAATATCACCCTGTCCTAAGTTTGAACTTGATCTTGGAATAGGTTTTCAAGATCAAGTTCAAACTTAGGACAGGGTGATATTTACTTAATAGTTTATGCAGTTTAGTAGTTCACATATTCCTTCTCCCAGTTGACAATGGTCCCCTACGTTTGTCAAGACCCCTATGTTAAAAAAAAACGCCTACAAGTGGAATCTACGAAAAAAATTTCAATGTTCTAAGAAAGATGCTTTCAAAGTAGAATCTTCAAGTAGTTAGAGTACAGTGTAATTTTTGAGTGAAATTAAGTCAAAGCTAACCATAAATAGAACACAGCACATCTCGTAGAAAACTATATTAAATAATAGTGACTAAAGACCCATAAACAAATCAAAAGTATACCTCAATCGAAGAGACATGCGCAACTTAGTAATCGGGTACGGTATACATTTATCAAGTCTTTGCTCAATGGACATTGTTATTGTTTTTAACTGAAATGCCTTGTTTATTATCACTTCTCACCTGACGTAGATCGTTCCCCATCTGAGCTACTAACCTGCACGCCATCCAAGGCGTGGCATCACGTCATGCAGGGCATAACAATAAAACTTTGATATGTAAAGTGACGCAAGCCGTCCTTAAAACAATTTAAAATATACCGCCAATCTCAAGACATACTACATATTTGCTATACGTGACATTGTTTGGATATTAAGTATTTGAATTCCTTCATTATTTTAATAAATGTTCTTTGGGATTATTTTAAGTTATTCGACTTATTTCAAAAAATTAATATATTAATGTATATGAAAAAATGTCAGAAAAGAATTTGTTATTCCTTGAGTTACCTTGTCGCTGCTCAGACGCGGCTTATTGCCGCCGCGGTGTGTTCGATTCTTTACGAAATAATTTTGGTCGCCATGCCTAGAGCAAGCCAAATAAATAAAAAATATATAAATCGATTGATTATATTGCATCATGTATAATTGTATCCAGAACTTAATTATGATGCCAAGAAAGAAGAGATATGTCAAAACAAGGGGTTTAATTATTGTAAGCTTGCATCTTTAAGCAGAAGAGTTCTCGATAATTTATTTCAGATAATATTCTGTGAAGTAAAAATGTACATACTTTTACTTGACTTTTTGTAATAATACTGTATATAGACTTATTTGTAATTTTGGCTAGGATATTGAAATATGTAGTATGATTACAGAATACTACAAATTAAATATAATCTGAACAATAATTGCGATAAAAGATAAGGAACTATATTATAAATTAAAATATAAGCTTTGATTTAGTTTTCCATATAAAACTATATACAAAAGTAGATAAAGATTTACAAGGTGATCAGATTTAAAATGAATGATCCTGATAAGCTAATATCTCCCCAAAATTCCAGATAAGGCCACTAATAACGGAATATATTGCTAAAAAGCTAGATCGAATTTATTTATCCTGTATTTAGGTTAGAAGTGCAATAATAATAACAATCGATAATACTAGAACAGTAGCTCAGTTTATCCGTAGCTAATTTTGATCTTATTATATTTACCAAAAATTTCATGATACATTTTTAACAAAAACTATGCCGAAAATCCTGGTCTATAGTTGAATGGTTATTAATTATTGTCATTTTTCATATGTACCCACCAACTAATTTTTCGATTATTAATGAAAACTAAAAAATTCATCAACATCTCCGCACACACCGCTCGTCGAGCGCCATATGATCTATCTTTAGTGTGTGCGCCACTGTCATAAAAAAAAACAGGAGTCACTTACTACTTATACGAAATATGATGATAGAAGGCTATTAAATGGATTAAATCCCATTCCACAAGCAGTCCTACTGCAAATATATCAACGTGTATTACGCTTTAATAACTACAGTTTTACGACCTGAGTACCTGTATCAAATAAATAAAAGTGTTGTTCCCAGGGATATCTAATTCTCTTGATTGAGAAGTCGGGTCACACCAGGGGGCAAAGAAAGTCGACATAGAAAAGTTTTGTAAGTGCTTCCGGCAGAGCGAAGTAAGTTTCAAGTTTCCGCACATACAACTTTTGTCAAAAGAGCTGAAGAAATTAAGACAAATAAAATTTAGAATATGGGAAACTGTCGGGAATCCACCATAGCATTTAAAACATTTCAATTCTATTCAATTAGAGATTATTATTAATAATCTCCTTTTTAAAGATTAATTGCATGCATTGAAAATTATTACATTGAGTTCTTCGATTTTATTCTGTTTTTTAACAGAACATATTTTATATGACCTAAAATTACTAAAAACTTATGTTAATTTAGTTTTCTAAAAAAAACACGATTTTTAAATCTTCTTCAAAAATCTTATGCAGCACACCTCAGTAAACTTCTTTTTTTTATTACCGTTAATATATATTAATTAATACGATTGTAGCTGATGGAAATTAAAGTTGTTTAATTTCATAATGTTCTCAGTGGTTCTTCTTAAAAAATTTTGTTTTCTGTTACATTAATAACGGAGGATTGGACCTTTCAAATATAAATTTGATGTGGAAGAAGTATTACTGGATCGAGATACACGCCAGATGAAATATTTGTTGAGCGGTCTGCAAAAACCGGCGTCAAGTAACTCAGCCCGATTACCTATAAATTTTCAGGTGGTTGACACAGCTCTCCTCTGGCTAAATGGATTTAGCGCGGTCCCCAGCTCCCTTTCTATCCCTGAACGCATTCGGGTTACAGTTTTATTGGCCTAAGAATGCGCTTACGCAATTTACATTTAAATCGTGTTTTCCACGATAATAGGTTTAAGCTATGTATTTGTACATATTGCATATGCTTTCGATGCGCCCATAAAGGTCAGCTACGAGGACTAAGGCTTAGAGTTTATAAAACATAATCCTTGAATCTTCATGTTCATGATTTTCATCATTCTTTGCGGGATGAGGAATTACGAACTGTATATGATTGGCTTGTTTGATCTATTGTTACGCAATACACGAAATCCCGATCAGGTTTTATAATTATTCTTATTTGCAGAATCAGTTTTATGAGAGCCAAAAATTAGCTGTGGTAATCCACAGAGGCTAATATAATTTCAGAGGAAATTATGATATATGGAAATAAACTGGTTAACGAAAAGATAAGCGGAAAGTTTCTACCTTCATTTTTAATTTGTTTTAACTTTATGGGAAACTGTCTTTTTTGAATGTGACATATATTTATGCAAAATAAGTGATATTTTCATATTACACGTATCTAATGTCACATTTGGAAGTAAATATTAGTATCCCTACAAGTTTATGCTAGTTTCTTATTAATGACCTGTAGCAGCAGATTCATTAATAAGAAAAGATATAAAAACCTCTTGGTAAATTAAAAAAAAACTATTTAAGTAAAGAAGTCGAAGAATTCCAACGAGCATTCCAACTTTTAAAAACTCTCGTTATGTTCTTTTGCTATGGTTAAGAGATTATTCCTAAGGCTTAATTATTCTACATTATACAAGACTAGATCAACAATTAAACGTAAACTCGTCCAGAAATAAGCGATATTGTATCAATACACTGATACATATAACAAGGTTTTGCTTTAGAATAGTAGGCAGTTTCTTTACGCATTATTGCTTTTTATGCTAGCCCTTAATTACTAACGTGACATTTCTGTTACATTGTTACTAACGTGCCGTTTAAGAAATTCCATTGGTCTTTTCAAATTTTTTACATAAAAAGTTCATTTAAAATTTGAAAAGGTTGTTTACCAATGTTTTTTCATATTTTTTTATTTGTTTATCTGCTGCTAAATTGTATAAACGTTTAGAGATATTGATGTGATCTAACTAACGAGGAATATTATAATGCCAAAAATCTTTGTCATAATGCCACCCATTCAAGTTCTTCGATTTATTACACTACTTAATTAACCCCCCTGTGTAATATAAAAATGCCACTTATTTTGCGAGAACATATCCTCTATTATAATCTAGAAAACTGGGGCTTCAGGATTCGAAAACGGGTTTAAAAAATTATTTTATTTTAAGTTACAACATATTTTAAAAGAGGGTAAAACACTTTCCGCCGATGTTTTTGTTGACCAGTTTATTTTACAGTCATTTCATCTGTCCATTCTTATCATTTAGATCTATCTAAAAGTCAAACGCACCATTGTTAAAAAACTTGGAGAACTGAAGATTAACTTTTTTGAAAATTGAAGAGGTCTTTAAGTTACCCCCCACCATCAGGCAACTTGTTCATACCTGGCACAGCACATTTTCTAGCTAGCCCATATCAGTAAATCTACAAGTAATATCTACATTAAAATGCAATTAATTAAATTGCGTTTTTGAAGGTACGTTCATTGTGAATAACCGAATATTCGAAGAATCTCTCAATTTTGCAGAACTTTAGTTAATTGCAAAAATTCGAAAATTTTAATCTTATTCCAAGTTTGAAGTAGTCACTATGTCGACAGATTCATATACAATAAACATCTCCAACCATCACCATCACACCTACACATAGATGGGATAAGGTGTTGGGGCAAAATTAGATTAGAACTAAAATAAACTCTATAAATCCCTAAACCGCTTGGTCCAGATCCAATCAACCTCCCTGTATCCTCGCATTCGTATTTTTCTTTTTAAAATTAAATTGTTGATAATAAAACTAATATGTTTTTTTAACAGAGTAGAGTCGGAAGAAATCTAACGTGCCTTTCCTGATAGCACAATGTCAACTTCGTAACGTCATACATTTAACAGCTAAACTTGACGCAATGCTGCAGATATACTTTGAAGCAATGAACAATAAGATAATATAAGAGAGTGCAACCTCTACTTTACGCGCACTATAAATTTGAAACAAGTCTAGATGGAACTACAATGTTGGAAATGACAAAACGAAATATTCAGAGATCATCAGCATATCTGAAAGTAGACAACTCCTGTACTTATAAACTAGAATAAAGATGGAACATGTACGATGACGAGAAAGAAATATTAATCACAAAGATTCTTAAGTGATGATTCGTCATTAAGTGTATTTATATCGAGAAGCAGTTAGCGATACGAATAAATCCTTATTTTTTGTCTAATTCACAAACACTGTTTCTTCCAGTTTAACTAGCTTTTGTTAATTGTAATTGAATTTACCAAAACAAACTTAAAAAGATACTCTAGAGATTCGGAGCATCCTATTTATATTTATTTATTCCCAAGTAATAGAGCTGCGATAGGATGCAAAATAAAAGATAAAAAATTTCAACAAACAATGAGTTTATTTCAATCTCCCTCTGACAAAATTTAGGTAGCAAATTAAATTGTGATGGATTATTCTTGGTGATCTCTGTACACTGGTTTATTAACAAGGAGTTTATATGTGGGTCTGTAGAATAGTGTCCCAGATGTCTAAGGCCCTGGAATTTGTTATGTGACGTCATTGAAAGATGTCCTTGTTATATGACATCAAAATATGAAAAAAAAGAGACCAATCTAACGTAAAGAATGTACCAGGAATGTCAGTTCTACTTGAATTTGTCAAGGAACGCCAGTTAATATATATTTGAGAGAGAAATAAGCCCTAGTTTATTACGCTGGAAAATAAAGAAACATGTAGAAAAGTATTTATTAATTTTAAATTAATTAATATGTTCCTTTGCCAATTTGAGCAGACTTGTCTTCAAAATTTGTTTTTGAACAGATATCTTTTAAAGCAAATGATGTACAAAATAAAGACTTACTTAGCAATAAATAACTGCATTGAAAGGTTATTAAAAAAGAATCACGTATTAATCTTAAAATCAGTATGAGACAAAGATATTTTAATTAATCTAAAAATCAACAGGAGATATCGATAAAGATAAATTCGGCAAATGATACAAAGGCACATACTAAACTTATAGTCTTGTTTCTGCCAAGGTCTACAGTTGTCTTGAGAAGGCAGCACTTGTTAAATATTGAAGGAAAAATAGATCAAATACTTATAGGTTTTAGAATAACTAACTAAAATCGCCTTTAATAAGATCAGATATCACAAATGATAAAAAACACCACGGCTACAAGGCAACATGGTTATACGTAAAAGGCAATAGATATAAGGCCTTACTGCTATATGCCTGATAGACAATTGATACACCATGGCTACAAAGCAACATAGGTATATGCTAAAAGTAATGGGTAAACTATAGAATACCTATTACCTATTTATTAGCCCAGGTTTCAATTAACCAAAAAATGGTCCTCGAGGAAAAATAAGAGGTGAGGTTAAATACAATTCCACGTGAAAAAGTAACCAGTTCTAATCTAACAAAATTGTCCCGTATTGCCACTAGTAAATCGTAGGCTTAATTGAATTATCATTATACGCTTAAATAAAAAAAACATGACGCAATTGACCCAATAAGGGAAAAAAATTGCGGTACCTTCTCGAAACACTTCTTGTTGTCACCAAAGAAATTAAGACGAAAGACAATCTCCTACCTTTCTTAATTCCCTAATAATGAGGAGTTTCTCAAAAAACACATTCGCGCATAAATCACATGGGTCCACTTTTCGGCAGCAAGAAGTGTTTGGACGGTTCAGATCATGCAAATTTGCATATTGAAATTAACTGACATATTAAAATAAGTTCTTGTACTGCTGTGTTCGCATAAAAGTAATCATAATATTTGTTTTAAAATAATGAAATGAATATCAAATAATATTATTTGTGTATAAAAGTAATGAAACAGCAGCACAATTGGAATCCAATTGTGCAATGAGCACAAATGTGTTATTGTTTACCTAACAATAAAAGGCCAATGAATCTAATCAACAACTATATTTAATAAAAATATTAAACTAACATTATTATCGAATAATATCAAGCGCCATGTTGATCAAAGACCACTTTTCCATCGGGCCTGAATATATAATACATCCTTTCTCTTTCAAGATTACAAATTTAGTCTTTCAACAGGTTTGACAATTCGACCAGATCTTGTTTTGCTTTGACACGTGGATTCTAAACTGGAATTGGGACCGAATTAGAGTTCATTTTAAGATCACTTTCAATAATACCTTGGCTAGGTGACACATTTGGTGAAACACTTTCACTAAACTTATTAGACTCTGTGACTGTGGTTTTGACAAATTAATAACATCAGAACAATCCTTTTGAACATTAAGATTACTCTGAGATTCTCTAAGATCTATACGGTTTCTTCTTACAATAAAACCGCTTTGTATTTGAACATTATAGGATCGAGGACTTGTATGCTTACTGACAGATTGGCCAGGCTGCCAATACCTTTTCACATGTTTAAACACTGTAATATTCTGACCACCTGGACCCAATTCTGCCAAGGGCTCAGCATTTTTATTAAAATAAAAGTCATTTCTATTAGATCTAAACTTTAATTTTTGCTGAGCATTTTCACACAATGCTGATTTTAATAAAATAGATGAAATAGGTAGTTTAGTCTTGCAAATGCGATTCATTAATAATTGAGATGGAGAGTAGTTAATAAACTATAAAAAATGCAATATTGAAGTAATGCCTCGAATATATCTTTTCCCTCTTCTAAAGCTTTTTTAACAATGATTTCCTGATGTCAACTCGCTTTTCTGCCAAGCCATTGGACTGAGGAAAATTTGGACTTCTTGGGAAAATGTTCCAACTTTAAGCAAATTCTTGCATTGATAAGCTATTAAAGGGAATATTGTCACTATCAATATGTGAGGGCATCCAAACTTTGCAAAAATTGATTTTAACTTAAGCATAACTGCATTTGAAGATTTATTATTAATTGAAACAAGCTGCAGCCAATTTGAGTAAGAATCGTAAACTACCAAAATTGAATTTGCGTAAGGAAAAATATCTGCGGAAACCCTTTAATATTAATATTAAAAGGTTTTATGGTTCTTTAATATTTCTTCTCGCAAACTTCTCACAAATTTTATATATTCGTGTAAACGTTTCAATATCATGACACATCAGGGACCAGTAAAATATTTGCCTTGCTCGTAACTAATTTTTATCCATTCCAATATGACCTTCATGAAGTTTTTCTAGCATTATATTCCTACAAGTTTGTGGCACTACAAGTTTATTATTAAAAAATAAAAGATAAGGTCTTGTCTAATTCTATAATATTGACGAAATGGTGATGAAATTTTATTTATTTCGGGCCATCCCTTATCTATGAAATTTGTAACTGTTGCTAAACCTTTTTCTTTATTAGTTGCATCTCTTAAAAGTGCTTTTAACTTCTCACACTACTATCCCTTCTGTATCCCCAAAAATTCCATAACTAATTTCTTGGAAAACTTCTGGAGCCCATATGATACCAACAGGTAAACGAAGAAACTGATACCTGCCAGAGGGTGTTCCAAAACTACAATATTCTGCGCCGTCTGGTGTTTTACCTGAAAGTAACCATCCTTCATATCCAAAACAGTAAAATATGATTTTTCCGACAATTTACTAGCTATCTCTTCGACAGTTGGAATAAGAAAGTGCTACTAGTAATGGCCTCATTCAAGTATTTGGGATCTAAGCAGAACCTAAGATCCCCATTTCACTTTTCAACCAACAATCACCAGTGGGTTTAACCACTCCGTTGGCTTTTCAGTTTTGTCTATAATACCATTTTTCCCAACTGATCAAGCTTCACCTTTACTCTAAAATGCTGTGCATAAGGCATGCGCCGAATAGGTTGCACATGAGGGACAGCACCTTTTTTCAAAACAATGTTATGTTCCCTTGGAAATTCCCCCAAACCCTAAAATACCCGTAAATAGTTCATGACTATGTCATGTAATTTTAAAAAAAATTGCCACTGACTCAAACCTCTTTACTATATCCAAATTAATAAATCCACTTAAGCACAAAAGAGGTAATTGACCCTCCTTATGGACAACTATAAAGGATATTTTCGCTTGTTTAGTATTTGCTCTGCATAAACTACCCTACTGGTTTTATCCTTAAACTACTGTCACCATAAGCTATTAGGGTAACATTAGTTTTCTGTACTTTCCCACTTAGCCAATTATTTAAATAATGAATCTGATTTAAACTGATTGTTCCTAACTTCAACTTCAATGCTTTTCAGCCGCATTTTTTTATTCACTGACTCATCTATTTGTAACACACCAATCTGCTTTGTAATAGCACTTACAAAAAACTCCTCCTCAATACCACTTTCCTGATGTTGCTGAGCCAGCTCATGCACATTTTCCTATTTTCCGGGAATACTTCTTTTGCTTTGACAAACAGAAGCAAAATGATTTTTCCGTTGGCACTTTTTACATGTTTTTGCATAGGCCGGACACCTGACTTTTACATGTTTTTCCTGCAATAATTGCAAACGTTCCCGCAATAATTGCAAACGTTCCTCTTGACTGTAAACTCTGACTTTTCCTGAAGAAGCACTTATATTGGAGCTTTTATTATGTACTATTGTACTGCTCCACCTTGCTCCTGCTCCAAGACATTTGACTGTTCGACTGGCTTCTAATTTCCTGCAAAACAAAATAGCTTTTGCTAATGTTAAATTAGACACCCTTCGAAGCTTTTCCTTAACTTCTTTGCTAGCAGCACCAATCACAATCCTGTCCCTTATCATATCTTCGGGATCCCTATATTTCTTGTGCTTTATTCATTTTCTAAGCTCTGTTAAAAAAGAATCAAAACTCTGGCCTTCTTTCTGAATAATGCTATTAAACAGGTACCTTTCAAAAATACCATTTTGTATGGGTGCACAATAATTTTCGAATTCCTCCAGCACCAAGTTTAAGATTGCCTTTTTGGCATAATCAAAACTGTTAAATAATTCCAAAGCATCATCACCGGTGAGATTTTGAAGCACAGCCAATTTTTTTGTCATCCTTGCTGCTTAAATCCGTTGTCACCATACGGCCTAAATACCCTGTAATTTTCCGCAATATTTCCATTCAAATTCAGTGATTCAGGCGGTCTAAACATTAGCTCCGTCATTTTCCTCGGTTATGCCGGTAATAGTTGACACTAAAACTCCAAATCCCCGTAACGATACTGCAATCCAGCACGATAAATGCACTTACCCAGTCAACCTGTCACCATGTGTTATTGTTGATTTAACAATAAAAGGCCAATGAGTCTAATCAACAACTGTATTTAATAAAAATATCTAACTAACATTATTATCCACTAATATCAGGCGCCATGTTGATTAAAGATTACTTTTCCATCGGTCCTGAAGGGGGCAGGTCTGATTAGACACAATATTCAGGCCTACTATTGCAACTTGCAAGCCAGACTATATTAACTTTTTATAAAGTAACAAGGGCCAGACACATAAAACTGGCAACATATAATACAGTAAGTATATTGAACCGTACAGTTCCCTACTCTCTGGAACCTTGAATATTCGATACTATTACCGGCTTTGTTTGGATAGTAACTTCAAACAAGGAGTAAGATAAAAAGTTATGAATTCTAGTAGGAATAAACAATACCGAACTAGGATCAAAAATCATGTTAGGGAATTGTTAAAATACCCGTAACAGATTTACCATACGAACGACCGAACAGAACTGGGTTGGCCATAGCCCGAAACCCTCTTTCGTCTTTCTAAATATTTTTTCTTCAAACGTCAGTAAATCCGTCATTACTCGACTGTGTAGGCGGCAGTGAAGTTTCGTTTTTCCTCCGCCGGAGCTTTACTTTTCACTTTTCCGCCGGCGGAGGTAAAAGTGTTGTCATAGCAACATAGATACAATACAAACAAACATCAAAATAAGCGTCAACAACTCAAGAGTTATTAAACTAAAATTTGTATTTATCACTCAATTTGTGACTGCATTTCTAAAAATCACTAATTTAGGAACAAATTGGTTATTATTTAATCGAACTTACTCAATCACTGCTTATCAATACGGAATTAAAATGCAATCGAAAACGCAATTTTAAAAATATAATTATTGTTGACAGTGTCCACTGACAGCTTTATGTTACATTACTATAGCAACAACCTGAGCCTATTCACCGACATCGCACCGGTCTAAGCCGCATTGCGAACCCACTTATCTTTAATAATAATTATTATTACTATTAAAAAGAGACGTTTTTGCATTAATTTGTCGACATTTGAAGAAAAAACAGCATATTTTATTTGGAGGAAAAGTTACTTTTCATGGCTTGCTCTCTATTACCAGCCTCACTCCGTTCGGCTGTTAAACACGAGCGCGCCATGAAAAGTATTACTTTTCCTCCATATAAAATAATATACTATCACCCACCTGACACCCTCATTCGTTTTTCTATACTGAATGTTTTTCGAATATTTTTTTATCGAATGTGGTTTTCGTCAGTGCCTGTTCCTTTAAAATTATGCTCTTTTTGGGATAAAATTTGTCAGTGGAACAAAAAGATATATTTGTAATGATTTTTTTTAATTTTATTTTTAAGTCTTATTTAAAAGCAATAGAAAAATTATGAAAGGCTGATGTTACAAGAATACTTTCTTGACATTTTGTTCTCTGTGTCAAGAGCTTGTAAATTTATATCATAACATGTAGATAATCCAAAAATATTCAATATATTTTGCTCCAAATTTGAACCAGTACGTTTTTTTAACATTATTTACTAAAATCGAGAGAAAAAGTACACATAATTATTGAGCAT
>MU182134.1:145387-159778 GCA_016904865.1 Pissodes strobi
AGTTTTATTCGTTGACCGACGATATCTCCAAACTTATTTACACTTTTTAAATTAGTGATGCATTTCAATAAAGTTCATCTGAATCCAATGTGAGATGTGTCTCGCCGAACTCCATATCAAATTTTAATTATATCAGACAAATGGCAGGAGCGTTGTATTTACATGACTAGCAGATTTTTTATTTTGCTTAATAAGTTAACGTAAAGTTACTAGCATTTCATTCATATTAAATTATTTTTATGTGATTGATTTTGTGTCTTTATATCTTTCAAAAAGACCATACAAAAGATTTAAAATTAAAATGACCTTTCAAAGCGAATTGCCGAAGCGTATAGTGGGTTCAAAGATATGATTAAGCAAAATTATTCATTCAAAAAACTCTTCCAGCCACTGGTCAAAGTCAAAGAAAATTAAATATGGGTCTATACGCATTATTTCCAACAAAGAGTGTTTATATAGTCATGAATGACCTATTTTAGATATTTTATGTATCCAGCTACTCAGTTATTTGTAACTTTGAGCGTTAAGCTGCTCTAGTTGTCATATTGCTATAATAACTTTTTATTACGAGTTCATTAAGAAAATTTAGATATTAAACATTACACAGGATGATTACAATTAATCAGCATATTAGTGATAGATACAAACTCGCAGACGCTTTATCTGCATAGTGAAAATAATTATGACCGTATACAAGTGAATCGTGATTTGTTAAATGGACATCGGTCACGGAGAGTAAGTTTTGGGAAAATTACAAATTTTTACTTAAATTATCATGTGATGCAAAAATGCAATTCTAATAATTTTGCGTTGTTTTATAGAGCTAAATGAACAGTATTTAAAAAAACTGTTCTAGATTATTTTGTAAAATTTACCCTTTTAACAGATTGCAAATCTACCAGCAATAAAAGTGCTTTTATAGGTAATATTTTTGTGTTTCGTGTAAAAATACCAAGATATAATGTGTTTTTCAAAGAAAGTTAAGTCATAAAGGATATTTAGTTGTCCTTGAAAACTAAAAAAAATCTCTATAAAGTACAAGTTGGCCTCTATTATTCATATTCTTGGATGTTATTATTCACTGACCAATTTGAAATGTCTTGATACTGCTTAGGTTTGGCGAAAGCTGTCATTTTTGAAGCTTTTATGGGAATATTTTCGGTTGAATATTGTCACATATACGCTTCTACCGCTTGTTGCCTATGGAACTGATTTCGTTGCAGTAGACGGAGCTCAGATATAGGTAGTTGGGAGAGATGGATAGAAATACTCGGTTTATTAACTTCAGGTTGAGTATGGAAGGTTGTAAGTATTACCAAAATATTCGGGAATGCATATCTCGTAAGTCCCTTGGGATATTCCTCGCGAAAATGTGAACCACGAACAGCAGCGAGAGAGAGGGAGAGCTAGCCTGAAGGGCTGTTACAATTAGACTGACGGGCGGATAGATTATTTGATATGGCTGAATATTTAGTTACGTAGTTTACTTTTTATTTGTAGTTAATTTAAACAGAACTTTGCCTTATGGCGTTATTAATTTTCACTGATTCTCTTTTAAGGCGTGCCTGATCAGAGGGGCTTTTCTCTTTCGGTAGTTCGCACTGATAGGTCATTTTTAAACGTGCCTGATCAGAGTGGCTTTTCCCTTTCGGTAGTTCGCACTGATAGGTCTTTTTTAAACGTGCCTGATCAGAGTGGCTTTTCCCTTTCGGTAGTTCGCACTGATAGGTCTTTTTTAAAGTGAGAGCTTTGATTTGTCAGAGGGGCTTTTCCCTTTCGGTAGTTCGCACTGGAGATCAAAGTCTGCCGGTATGAACTGCTGTACAGCTTTTTATACCAAACTTTGACCTCTAATTCGAGTATTGTTTTGAATTGTCAACAAGGTTAATCATAACAGTTTATACTTTAATTAACAACAATTTATAATTTCAATTCAAGGCTGTCAAGTTCAAACTTTCCACTGTATGATTTTGTGTTAGTTGACAATATGAACATCTATTTGGCGGGCTAGGTGTATCTCCCTGAAGGCTCATTAACAAGGTGTCAGATACGAGGCTGTTGTTTGTAGGGATGCCTTTATGCAGCTTTTTGATGTTATGATCGTAAACCAAATGATACAGTTTGCATTTAGTTTCTTCATAAATGGTAGTCGTTATATAGTATTTTTTCAACCACACTTTAAAGTGCAAATTGTCTATTACTGTAACCTCTTTGACCTCGAATTTGCCTCGTTTGTCCCTCAAAATAAAATGTTCCTTTACTTCATGTTTGCTGAAAATTATGTTTTGTTTTTTCAGTCTTCAAGAAATAATTTTAAAATCCATGTCAGGGTTTAAAAACTGTGTCTCCTTATAGAAAATAATGTTTCTTCCTTCTAATTCTGCCATAGTCTGTCAGGGAAAGCATATACCTCATATTAGCCTGATTTTTATTCTAGGTTAGCCAGAGAAGAGATTAAGTTCTGAAATATTCTCTAAGACTTGCTTTAAGTAGTCATGTAAGAATAAGCACACTTCATTAGGACCCTTTCTCTCTTCAACTTCATGGCATTCATCGCAGAAAGTGGTTTTAGCCTTAGTATTAGAGATGGCGAAGATATTTACAGGTAACTATCGAAGATGCAACAGTTCTTGAACAGGAGCTTTAAGTAGAGAAATGTTTTGCATAAAATCAAAAGCTAAAGACAAATCATTTTCTTCTTTCTCATCATCCTTCATATTTTAGGGCTGAATATAGTTTTTTTTTTACTTCTGCGCATATGGATGAGTAGTTCAGCTATTGTAGCTCGTTCAGCAACGTTACTAGTAACGCTCCATCAATCAATACAAGGGATTATACGGAATAGGAATAATAGGAATAGGTCGTCTATCTCTATTTAATATATTCTTACATTTAATTATAAATTAATTCTAAATTTTAGATTTTTATTCTATGATTATTTTCAAAAACTTTTTGCGCAACACTTGATTGTTAAAGTATCGCCGAATCGAAAAATCAAGTTTTGCCAAGACTTGAAAATAATCGTAGAATAATAATTAAAAATTTGAAATTAATTCATAGTATATCGGACAGAAGATTACTAGACGCACACGAGAGTATGAAAATTAAATGTAATAATAGTTTAGAGATAGAGGGCCTATTCCATATAGTCCCTTGTATTGGTTGGGCGAACGCGATTATTAGGATCCCTAGATTGATTCTTTTTGGTTTCGCTTATTTAAGCAAACAGGCAGTATAAAATAGAGTTAGGTATATTGTGCGTTTAGTTTTAACCATCTCCTGATTATGCCAACACGGTTAGCGAAACACCCGTCGAGTGTCTCAGAAAGGCTTCTGAAAGCTTTTCTTCAGATGAATGCATTGTTATTTTATCTTGGATAGATTAATGGTTTGATGTTTTCATAATATTATTTTGGTTGCCAGAGCAAAAATGTGGAACGAAACCTGTGAAGTCTCTTTTTATTTTTATTTGACTTATATTAGATGTACAAGGTGCATCAGTTTCTTCCTATGTATTGATGCCTTTGTTATTCATTAAATTAAAAAATAAACAATAAACGTGGATTCTTTGGATCAATTATAAGTACCTAAATTAGTAAGGAGTATATTAAAGTCAAAATTAGTATATTTTACTTACCTACCTACCAGTGCGGGAAAGTGGGACTTTCGAAATTAAAATACGTGCAGGAAAATGGGCAAAAAGGCACGGTCTTTGAATGGACATTCATAATGGCCATACATTCCCATTAGCATTTCTCTATTATCATTAACTGATTTTCTATTAAATCACTGCTTCATATTGAAATCTCTCGCCAAACTAACTATGTTTTCTATCGTAATTTATCAAGTTGGGTCTGCTGCTTCTCATAAAAGTCTTTTCTCTTCCTTTTTTGTTTACCTATATCCGGTGCATAGAAGCTTACGAAAGTTATCCTTCTGTAACTATATGACTATGCACAATAGTCTGTCATCGGCATGTTTAAAAACCTAATAGAACACCTATACCAGACTGATCGTATTTCTTCCTTTAAACTTAGCAGATCCTATTTCTTCTTTCCTCAGTTTCCAAAAGTATGTACACCACGATGTTTAGCCTATCAAATTTCACTATTGCTTACTATTGCTGGTTTTGTCTAACATCCATGCTCCGTTAGCTTGCATGAGACCGGCATGCGGCATTGGCATTCGCGCTTACTGGGCTACTTGATCCAGAAATAACTCCAAGGGAAGTGTTGTCACTTGAATCTTCTACTAGTTCAGTTACTTCTCATATTAGAATTTTAAGTAATCTTATCTCAAGCTTGTGTCACCCGATATATCGTATCTCATTAAATAATTTCACTTGATTTTAACACACTCTTCTTAGTTGCCTGTCGCAGCAGCAGCCTTTTGTAAGGGAAATATATAATTCATTTTGATAACTGGATTCAACCAGCTTTCCGAAAGGATAATTTTATATTTTTTCTGAGTATCAATGCTTAGAGACAAATCAAGGGAGTAGTGAAATAAGAAAAGTATCTAGCCATTTTGATAATTTTTGGAACATGTAGCACACGTTACTCTATACTGCACTGTTTTAAAGAAAGGAATTTCTTTCATATAAAACAAAAAAATAGAGTCATTAGTCCCTTTGGACGTGTGTTTTAAATGAAACAATTAATTACCTAAGCGCCATTCCTGCTTCAATTGCTGTCTAGCAATAATTAATGTATATAATTAATGTATATTCCATGCAGAAGTTCACTATATTTATATATTTACTGTATGAATTTTCAACTCTTATTTGGCTAAGAAATTAATAAGCTATATATGAGAATAAAACAAAATGTCACAAAGTTGACTAGGTTTATCTTTATATCTAAATGGCACTTTTATTAATTATTTTCAATTTTGACATATTACCTCATTTTATATAAGGTTAAAGTCAAAAGGTGCATGGCATACATTAGCTATAAAATTGCAAGTATAATAGGACTAGTAAGTAAAGTTACTATATTTATAAAAATTGTGTCAGGAAAACTGCTAATAATTCGGATTATCTATGAACGATTTTTTCTGTCTACTGAGGTGCATCCACATCGGTCGCGCCGAGCAAAGCTGATCGGCGCAAAGCGTTCTCAAACAGTGCAGTTACATCCAAAGTGCACGTCTCACATACTAAATCTCAGACCCTTTAATTGCAAACAAAGTAATGCATGCATAATAAAGAATATATTAAACTATATAACACCATCAGATCTGAGACTCTTGCTTAACGATTTTAATGGGAGGGTTGCTTTTTCAGACGCTTATATAGTTTATCGTGACCACCAAATATCTATAATGTCAAACGACAATAATGTTCAATCACTTTCTGTATAACGTTAATCTTTGGGTTTGTTTTCCAACGAAAAATATGATTATAACTAAATATAATTTATACCAAATATTCAAGTAATTCTCCAACACTGATAAGGCGGCCATTGTCTAGCCGACAAACGCCTCACAGATATTTGGCTAGAAAACTTCCTTGAATCCTTATTACTGTTGAGACGGTGTTTCTTCCAGCCTTTGTAGTGACCGCAGGGCTCTCTGCATCAAGCATATAACCAAACTCTCTCAACAATGTGTGGATCGAACCAGGAAAACCATTTAAAAAAACTAGAAGAAAATGGAATAAGTTCTCGATCATGTTAAAAATGTTTAATTTATCAACAACTATCATATAAAGAAAGTAATCAACAGCAAAATTATAGCGACATTACCTCGATAGGTGACGGGGGCGCAGCTACCCCCGGAATGAAAGACAGATTATACATTAACAACAGGATCTCCACACCAGTAAGGAATTTGCTACTGCACTAAACCCCAGGAAAAGATTATTGCTACTAGCCAATAATTTTGAAGGATACAAGAGAAAATGGATTATCTACTTTCGAAGTGGCTGTTTGAAATCCGCCAACAAAAATGGGTACAAATTGCCAATGACGTCTACTCCCAGCACTATCAACCCCACAACAAAGGTTCTACTGACGTTAGAAACTTTGAGGACCACTTTGACGGAAATGTTCCTTCCCACGAGCAAAACTTTCACCTTTTCCACAAGAACCACACCACACTTTCGATAGAGTTTTTTCCTAATGCCATCTTTCCGGTTGGTTTAGTACTAGTTAACGGGTTAACTATGAATTATTAACAAACAACTAAATTCCCTAGGAATATTTTAGACCGATACCGCGGTTTGCACCAGGACTACAAATACATTAAATTCCGAAGTTTCTATTTATTTATTGGTTTAACTTAAAAACGATAATAGAATCATACTTTTGGGGTGATTTTCAATAATCCCTTCGAATAAATCCATTTAAAAGAGATTTCTCTCACATGTCCGAGTATCGACCACCAATGTCTAGAGAGAAAAATAATCTCTTCTTTTTCACTATTTTGAACCTAAACTGCTACTCTGTAGTGGATGGATCCTGCGCGGTATATTGCAGATTGCAGGCAAAAGTTTACTGAAAGATATAAGATACAATCGATGTTTTTTGCTTTATTATTCTAAACAATCGGTTATTTACCGTTCCTTCGTTAGTTTTGGATCATGGTTTAATTTAATTTTTGACAATATATTCTCTTCCACTATTCCAACAATAGGTGTAAGTTCGTTTATTTTACATGTGGTCAAAATTTCAGGTTATATTTTTGCTCCATTATCTGCTTTTCTATGAATTCTTACGCAAGTCCGAAATCATCTTAACGTACATACGTCATCTATACCAATTTGTGGACAAGGTGGTGAAAGGTAGTTCTTAATAGACATAATCAGTTAGCCATACGAGAACAAGTATAAATTAACGATAAACCAGATCTGCCATGCATGCAACAAATTTTGGAGAAGGTTAGATATAGTTATTTTCCTAACAAGTGCGGAAAGTGGTACTTTTCCGCACGCGACTGCAGTTGGCCGAACGACGCATAGCGGAGTTCGGCCAGTAGTCGAGTGTGGGAAAAACACTTTCCGCAAGAGTTAGGAACAAAATTTTTTCTACGAGCGTTTAAAAAACTACCAAATATATTAAGTAAGTTTATTAAAATGTTAACTTTTTAACAATTTTATTATCAAATACAAAACTAATAATTAAGTATATCTATTGCTTATTATTCAGAATCTATATATTGAATGTACAAAACCTGGTGGCATTGTGCAAATTAATGGCTGATGATAACAGATGTCTTGCGGTGGTGGAAGCCGCTGGTAATTCTACCCCTTCATTCTCTATAGTAACGGTCATCGGTAAACGTGGCCACAAAGTATTCGGTTTGCAGGTTTTGGATAGACTAATAAAATAAGCTAAAAACACTTCTTCTTTTTAGCTATTTACATTTTTTTCTTGGCACCAACTCGTAAAAATTTTGTATTCTTTTTTGTACCTGTTTGCTGATTTTTCCGGTAGCAGATCAAGATTCTTGACGGTGTCGAGAATAGATGGGGTAGTTCTTCGTCAGATGATGCCAATTTAATCACTGAATTGTAAAAAAAATCGTGGGTAGACGCGTTGAAATATTGAAGTCTATGACGTGCTTTTTGACAATGATTGCTTTATTTGAGGTGGTGGCTATGTGTTTAAAATGATAACACCTTTATTAATATGAACCTATCAATGTCGCATAACAGGTATTTAAAAGCATAACTAATAATAATATAAGTCCAGTGCGGAAAAGTAGTGCGGAAAAGTGGCACTTTCTAAACTAAATTGAGTGCGGAAAAGTGAACTTTTCCGCACGCAAGTAGAAAAATATAATAAAACTGCCTTCCTATGTTTTGTCGACCAATCGCAGGGATTTTACCGGATGAAACTAAGGTATGTTATACCTATTCTATAGAAATAAAGATGGATAATAGTCATACAAATTGTTTTAGAAATAAATACGTGTAGTTGCGCAGAAAACAATCAGGTAACTTACAATAATGAACTGATTTTAACAGAAATGAGACAAAGCGGCAGCTTAAGTACAATGCTCTTTGATCTCATATTAGATGTCATATTAAACCAAATGAGTGATATGGGAGGGGGGTACCAGACACAATAAAGTGAATTTATGATTATATTATTTATATGATACTGTTCATATTAGAATAAATAATATATCTAACGTTCGCTGGCACGTTAGTTGTATTTAGCCAGGTTGCAGAATATTACACTATGAAGACAACTATCTTAGGAATAAAATCAAGGATAATAAGCAAGTAAATAATATACTGCGAGTATTTTGCGACAGAAAAATCTTCCACAAAGCGTGTATATATTATGCTTGGACGATATTATACAATAAGTATATTATGTTGATTTTTGTTCGGGTTAAGTTGGGCTAGTGAGTTGGGCATAAAAAAGACTAGTTTCTATTGTGTTTGTTATATGCCTTTTTCAGTAGTAGAGCGAAGGTAAGATATAATATTAAATTCTAATATTTCGCTTGCTTGATTATGTCAGACGTTTCCATTTAAATATTACCTTCTTTAATAACTTCAGCTTACAATAAAGAACTTTTTATACCATTTCAGGATTCTACCCTATTTTGGCAAAACTGTCAAATAGACATACAGATGCTGCAAGTGGGGCGCTATATTTCCTAGTCAGCAAAAAAAAAGATTTATATTCCATTCTGTTCGATTTCCCAGCGTCTCTGTTAGCCTATCCTTAATTTTAGGGTAACTGGAGGAGAGATGGACCACATTTTGGAAATCAAAATATCTTTTTATTGGAAAATGTTTCATTAATATAAAAATAGAGGTCCACAAAAACTAATTCTTTGGCATACATTTGATATAAACCAAACTAAACATTTAGCATATTTGATCATAAATTAAAAATAAAAAGTAGAACTCTGCAATAGTACATCTCTCCTCTATAGCGTAGGAGAGACGAACCGGGCCTATGAGAAGACATGGACAAACATTAATTCAAACTTATTTTTGCCTAGGGTTGTGTTTTCCGCAGAAGAGAACAAATTTACGAGGGATGTACCGGGTGTTTCACTATAAATGGACTCCCCCTTTGACGTTTAGAAAAAACGTTCAATACAAAAAATTAAGGGGATGAAGTGAAGTTTTTTATGGCATAGCGCTGTTGTATACGGGGTGTCCCATAAATGTGGGATTAAACAAAGTTATATATTTTTAAATGGAACATCCGATATATTATTACATATTTGAATTTTGCGGAGTATTCTAGACAAATGTCATAAATAATGTCCTATACCTATCTGTTACTGTTTTTGAAATATTGACAGTTGAAAATAGCCCATTTACCAAGTTTGACAGCCTGTAAAATCTAAACGGCTAAATATAGAGCAAAATGGTTTGCACTTTCCTATCTTGGTTTTTCATAAGCTATCGTTCGATACTAATTTTTTATTTAACCAGAGGTTAAGAAATTCCGGTTAAATTTAACCTTTGGTTAAATCTACAATTAGTGTCAAACGATAGCTTATAAAAACCCGAGATATGAAAGTGCAAACCATTTTGCTCTATCTTTAGCCGTTTAGATTTTACAGGCTGTCAAACTTGGTAAATGGTCGATTTTCAACTGTCAATATTTCAAAAACAGTAACAGATAGGTATAGGACATTATTTATAAAATATATCTAGAATTCTTCGCAAAATCCAAATATACAATAATATATAGGGTGTTCCATTTAAAAAAATATAACTTTTTTTAATCCCTCATTTATGGGGACACCCTGTATACAACAGTGCTATGCCATGAAAAACTTCACTTTATTTCCTTTATTTTTTGTATTGAACGTTTTTTTCTAAAATGTCAGTTGAGAAAGTTAAAGGGGGGGTTCATTTATAGTGAAACACCCGGTACATCCCTAGTGCATCCAGCGGCCACATATGAGTCACTTAATCAAATCTACTTTCTTCTTGGTGACCCTGTAATTCTCTTTGCATCCAACAGACTCATTTTCATAGTCTACTAATTCGTCCTTAGTCTCTTCTTCGTCATTTACTTCTTGTTTCTAATCTGACTCTCTGTCAAAAGAATGCGCATGTTTGCGCTTTCCATTACATTTGCCAGTGTTTCTTCTGAATTTTTCATTGTTCTTTTTGTTGCCTAAATTGGTTCATTTGTTTTCTTTTCTCTAAACTCTCCGTTGAATTTAACACAGTCACCATCCTTTTTGGCACATTTTCTCACATTTAACACACTGTTATGGGCGATATAGCATTCAGCATCTTTCCAGGTGTTTCTTGTTCATCAGCGAATTCTCTTTTAACGCACGTTTTAGATGTGCTTGCCTCTGCTTGAGCCATGACGTTGCCAATTAGTTCTACTGCCACATTTTGTGGAATGTCTTTCGCAGCATTTGACACTGAATTGTGTATGAAGGCATAATCTGGAAACAGTTAATGGTTGAATGGGGCTATTGCAGTTGCACCAAATGCTGATACTGCGTTTTGAGCAGATGCTGCGTTGTTCCATGATTCATCGCATAATTTTCCAAATTAAAGCCTACTCAGTTTACGAGAAACATTAAATTTTATAAAACGGTTGCATGCATTACAAAAATGAGTCCTTAAAGATTTCAGATAATATAGTGAGTCGTGTGTGCTGGCAAACATAGAATAATGCCATTTTGATCAGCATATTCAAGCATTTCCAAATTGGTTGTATATGAAGTGTGTCCCTCCCAATATTGAAACAACCTTTCTGGGAATTTTTCTTGGAACGAAGTGCATTTGTAGCCAATAGATGAATATGTCACAGTTACCGTAGGTGGATTTTTCCGACATATAAATGGCCGAGCCTGGAGGCATCCCATCCATAAATTCGTCTTACTTTGAATATGGAAAATGGAGGAATAAATATCCCCTCGGCATTACAGCATGCCAGTACACATATTATTATTTTGCCCATTTCGCTAGAACTAATTAAATGCACAGATTTCAACCCGTTTTCAGCTAGAACATTATCAGCCCTAGTATTAAGTTGGAGGCTAGTTTTGTCAACGTTATACACATTCCACGGTTTTCCATGACCATTTTCTGTTAAAATTCTGCCCAGTAAGTACCCATTCACTAGGTCCTTAGACGTGGCCAGGGTACGTACAGCTGATAGATTTTCGCCCTTCCGAATATCAATGTCGGGATTGTGTCGCATAAACAACTACAACCATCTATAACCAGCTTTTTCTAAAACTAAAAATATCGTAAAACTTCCTTCTACCTATGTTAAGGCAACCAGAATACTTACCACATTCTTTATTAAATTTACACTGAATTTTTCATTTTCTCCGCTAATTTGTATGGCATTATGCGCACCTCATCTTTGGTAGGAACAAAGCCGTTTTTTTTTGTAACTTTTTTATATGAACAGCAATTTTTCTCTCTGCTTCTTCAAAAGGCACGACGCTGGTCCCAATCTATTCCCTTTTTGAAAATTATTGACCTTAATTCTTCTTAATAATGTGCTCTGCGATGCTTCATTAATTCCCTTCACTCCCGCATTTACTGAACGCCTCTGGGATACACGTAGGCAAACTGAAAATTAAAAGTACATAATGGACCATCTGTCCTCCACACATACGGTCCATCTCACCTCATCTAAGAGGAGAGACGGACCAATGTATTTTTGCTGGATAGAATTTTACATCCATTCTTCAAAATGATCTTAGCCGAGACAGCTTCACCTATTGAATATTTATGGAATTATTGCCAGTGGTCTCTCCTACCGATCTAACTGTCCTCCACTTACCCTATTCTTAAAACAAGCAATAATTAGTATAAAAAAATCGAAGCCATCTAAGTAGCAACTCAGTTCAAGTCATTGCTTGCATTTTTTGCAATATTTTGCTGAACGTAGATAACCTAGGCGGACAATAGATGACCGCGAGGCAGAATACGAGATAGTACAACACATGTGAAAGAAGAAACAAGGACGGCTCGCTGGCGATGAATGTATTAGGATAAGCGAATTTCCAGTATCTCCATTATAGACAGACAACCAAGAAGATGTATTAAATCATGGACATCCACATTCAAACAACATTCCTGAAACATGCTAGTCTTAAAACAAGGCGAAGATAAGATGTGAAGAACACATTACTGTTTAATTTTATGTTACCATCTTTCTAATGATAATGATATACGAAAGGAAAATACACAATAACAATATTTGGTATATTTTTTATTCTTCCTTTCGGTATTAATCGCTCATAGAATCTAAGATATATACACATATCCATAACGACTGGGGCTCATGAGAAGGCATTATGGATTATTGCGTTATGCGTTATTAAATAATAATATTAAATATACAATTTTATTTTTAAAATACTTAAACATTAAAATTTTTAACAGGTATAAAATTATGCTTATTTTTCAAGATATAGATTACAATTCTGAAATATGCCTTTTATTTTTTATTCTCAATTGATTTTTAAAAATTATGTGGGATTGGAAAATCGGTAAAACTACTTGTCTTATTAACTTGACCAATATTATTAATTTCTAGGCTAGGGTTAATATCAGCTTGTATTTTTTTATTTATGTCTATTTGTACCTATTTAAAATATTTACTTATATTTGTCATTGACAATTAAGTTAATTGTTACATTATTATCACTGGCAAAAATATGTTCAGTGCTATGCTTTACATCACTAAAATACTTGATTATTTTAAGCTCTGAGGTAACATATAGAAGTCAAATTTATCTTTCCATAGACGGCATCAGAGAAGCAATTACAGATATAGGTTCGAGAGCCGAATTTCGATCTAAACTATTTATTTATCTGGAGAAAAGTTGAGGTATGTCTTTCCATTGGTTCTACTACTTAAATTATTTATTGTATTACCGTAATCACTATTTTAGCATAATATAGATGATAACACAATGACAAACCAACCGAAAGTTGAGTCTTGGCTTGAAACCATCAATTCAGATCCATCAACATCTGCAAGTAGTTCTTTAGCATGTAACACTTGTAAGCTGTCTAAAGTGAGTAGTGTAATATTCATATAAGCAGAGCTTCTGCCGAATACAATATCTAATGATAAGAAGCTATTTTCTACCGAAATACATCAGTATTTGTTTTAATAGAGTCAAAAATATCATATATAATTTATAATAACAATTATATATTTATTTATTTAATATTGTTTTCTTATTTTAGAGTCTGTGATATTTTGAAGGAATAGTTTTTCTTTATATAAGCGTCATTTAGCAATATCAGACTGATGGCATGTTATGTATAAGTTTGACGTTATTTCTGTATACGCAAAATTATTGAAATAAAGTGTTTTTCATAATAAATTTGACATTTGTTTCATTTAAAATGTTAGTACTAATGCCCTTGGATTAAAATCGGCTCAAGCTTTGAACAAAGTGAAATATTAATATAGCATTAAACATTCTACTTTAATTATTTATAAAGGGACATGTATGCTTTAAATTGATTAACAACTTAAAATATTGTTGTGTATCTTGGAATAAAAGGAACGTGTTTAAAAAACAAAAGGAAAACTAAGGAAGCAAGACATTAAATCAAACGGGCAGCATTTTTATTCTAAATACAATTTACTGTTAAATTGTTACTAACGGTCTTTAAAATATATAAAATGTTATTATGAAAATAATATATTTTCATTTTTATCGTGGCATATAAGTCATTTCAATTGCTTAACGTCTTCTTTTTACTTCAAATACAGACAGTGCGACGTTTTAAAGAGATGAACCAATAACAATGATTATGACCACGTTTGCTTTAAAAATACATTAAAAACCATAAGATGTCCTATTGATTTAATTATAAACACTAACGAGGCAAAAATATATTGCATTTTATTTGATTCATTCCCATTTTTTTATTTTACAACGTTTTTTCTTTGAGTGTTGAAGTATATCTTTTGAAATTACGTTTTGAAAAAGAAATTAATTGAATATAAGTAGAATTGTTAGTTTTCACATCAATTATTAGGGTGGAAGCAAGTACTTACTCCATAGCGAAGTACAAGAATCATTTCCAGATTAGAATAAAGAGCAACATTAACAGCCCTACGTATTAAGATAAATAGGTAGTATATTATTAACCAAGGTTTAAAGAGACATTATTATTACTTGCGCATCCATTTTAAATCCCGAGGCGCGCAGTGATTTATAGACTACTGAAAATTAATATTTTGGATAAATTGGAAAGCTCGAGAATGTTTAGATTCTTTGACTTAGAACAAAACGGCTAGCAATTTCTATTTCGCGAAAATC
This sequence comes from Pissodes strobi, assembly GCA_016904865.1. Classification (NCBI taxonomy): domain Eukaryota; kingdom Metazoa; phylum Arthropoda; class Insecta; order Coleoptera; family Curculionidae; genus Pissodes; species Pissodes strobi. The sequence goes on from MU182134.1 coordinate 159,632, forward strand.
CAAAAATATGTTACCATCCAGCTAAACCGCTAATGTTAGAACCGAAATAAGAAAGTTAATCTTTATATTATAGAACCATCCAAATTGTCCAAAATGTCAATTTATGCGGCTTAGAGGAAATATCAATTTTATTATGGTGTGCGATGC
>MU182134.1:159788-217862 GCA_016904865.1 Pissodes strobi
TAAAATTGTATTAAAAATAATAAAGTTGAAGTCGAATCCGCTTAAACCTAAAAACCGAAAATATAGCTGAAAGTTTGATACCTAATTGAGCTAATAGACCGATCAAAATTTCAGATCTGTACCTCTAAAGTTACAAACCTAAAGGTTTGCTGCCTGTCTTTTTTGTCGCCTGCTATAGACGTTTAAAGGGTTAATTTAATTTGGCCATTTAACCCTTCTGTTAGCCTATTTCAACAGCAAATGATTTAGGTAGTCAGTGGGGTGTAGAATGTATATTAACATATTATTTCAAAAAATACTGCGTAACTGCCCCGTAAGGATCACTGTTTCCTAAAAAGATACAGTGTTGACTATACCCAAAGTAAGTTAGCGGCTTATACGTTAAATATTAATTGTAAAAAATCTGAATTAATGTTGCAAGTAAAGCACGTTAGCTTGAACTGTGAAACATAAAAAACGGACCTTATACGCCTCCGAGGAGGCAGATTCGCCAATATGGTGCGCAAAAAACATAATTTTGCCTCTAACAAAACATGTCCAAAAGAAGTACTGTATGATAACCCAAGCTACTTTAAATAGATCGCTAATTTTTAAGCCAAGAGGTAAAGGACCTTGGAGTAATTCTTAATAGTAGAGTTAATTGTGGAACGCCAATAGCTGCAGTTACTCTGAGAGTAACAACGACTGGGTGGACAATGAGCCGGGCTAGTTTGGGTTAGTAGCAGCAGTGGTGGTGGCTGAGGATTTTCATAGAGCCGTGGTCTGATGGCCAGCCTTAAATCGAAAAGCACCAACAAATCTTCAAATGCCAGCTATAACTGGGACCAATAGAAAGTGGTATACCACGACGCTCTTGAGATCTACCATTTTGATACCTACGCCACGGCCCTCTAAGGAAAGTGTTATGCCATCTTAATGGTAGCGAGGAAATGAACAGGTTATCCAGGATAAACAATAAAAATTTGCTCATATGATCAAGGGGCGCGGCGATATAGGTGAATTCTATGCCAAAGATTAGCTCTCTGGTGATTCAAAAATGCGCGGACGCATTGGAGCGGCCTATCATGTGGAATGAGTTGTGGTATCGGTTTCTGGATACGATGGAAATCCAGACAATAAATGGGCGAACGAACTCGCACGTCAGGGAACTGGGAATGCTATTGAGGGATCAGACTAAGGAAGTAGCCAAGGTCTTATTGGACTCAGCCAAGAACGGAATGAAGTACCGCCAGATGAAGTAGGCGACTCAGGGGACTGATTGGCATCATCAAACTAGATATGTCCTATATTGTTGTGGAGGATTCATGTTTTACCTCAAAATTGTTTGGATTTTCTCTCCAATTAGTGCCGCTTGCTCTGGCTCCAGGGTGTAAACAGCACAAGTGCTAGTTAAGTGACCCTAACGAAGCTGCAAAAAATCAACGGAAAAAGGGAGAGATACTCAACGTTCTTGACAACGGGGGCAGATTTGTTCCCGGAAATGGTGAGTATTTCCCCCTTTTCCGTTGATTTTTTGCAGCTTCGTTAGGGTCACTTAACTAGCACTTGTGCTGTTTACACCCTAGAGCCAGAGCAAGCGGCTCTAATTGGAGAGAAAACCCAAACAATTTTAAAATAAATCATCAACCTAGATGAAAATCGTAGCTCTCCGAGATCTGCAGGGGACGAAGAAACGTCCTTCTGGTGGAATATGATGCTCATGGACCCCCGAGATATGATTACTTTAGCATCGCGAGCATTGCAGGAGATTAGGCCAACCCAGGCGGCGACTATTACTACTCTCCTACTAGGTCAATTTTTGTGTTTTACTATAATTCAAAATATTACTGGTCTTATTTATGTTATAAAATCACAAAAGCTTAGTACTACCGTGACTTATTTACGGAAATGGAAATTCAAAATCATGATCTGATCATATAACTTGTATAACAGGCTTATAATTCTCGGTTTTGTGCTAATTGCTGATCATCATAAACCTATCTAATCTTAGGCTCCAATTTCTGTAAGTTGCTATCTAAGCGATTGTTTCTCGATTCAAGTCACCCTAGGGACCGTTAAAGTATTTCGGAGTGTTATCGCTAAGGACCGGCAGGGCTTTATTGATATATTCTTCAAGATTTATTTTAAATACATTTTTAAAATGTAATTTTCAAGTCTATCTTATTATCAGTGAATCACAATGAACCAGCCAAACTAAATAGAAATAATTTTGTTAGTCAAGATACTAAGTGGTATCCGTTTTAATATAGTTTGCGAAAAATAGATATTTTTGATACACAATATGTCTGTAGCCGAAAAATTCGTGTATAATAAGTTAAAAGAAAATATGAAATCTAGACGCCAACGAGATGACAGGTCATTACAAAAATTGGATTTAGTATGATACCTGCCATCTATTTTTAGATACTTACTTATCAATACCCGGCATCAAACTGATCCAACAGTGGTAGATTTAATTGTTTTCCCTTTGGCTAAATCAGGTAAAAGAAGAAAATAGTCAGTGTTTTGACTTTTGCTTAAAGTTGGGAATAGCCTACTCTAGTTTTTTTCAAAACCTATATATGATTAAATCAATTAATTAATTAAATCAATCTCCAATTCCTATTTCACATCTAAAGATATTTCTTCTTCGTGATCTTATGAGCTATTATAAAAAAAAACACTTCAAAATCAAAAACAGAGCCAAAGAAAGTTTATTTATAACTCTAAAAATAATCCTCATAATTATTCTTTAAAATATCTTGCCATATCCGCATATGCTCGAGAATCCTCAGAAACCCCTAGTGAATAAACTGGTTATCTGGGTAAAGTGCTCAATATATAATTATATTTGCACCGACTAGAGTTCTTATTTAGGTTAAAAGTTTTATAAAATATATAGTAGCTAAGGCTGCTATTTACGTACACTTCGCGTTCCACACAAAGATTAATGCCTAAGGGTGAAATAGAATGTTTAAATATTACAAAATATATACACGATTACTTTGGGGTCAGAAGCTTAAAAATCAATGTTAATTCAGCCCTTCCGTGTCATAGCCCCATATAACATCGTCTAACGTGTCGTTCTTAATATCTCAGACCACCTTATTATTACCAGCTATTAAATTAATCACCTCACTGATACTTAACTGCCTTGTCGATAAAAATGTAATTCCCCTTTTCGCCGTATAATAAATGAAGAGAGAGAGCCCAGATTATACGAGACTTATTCAATTTTCTTCAAACATACGCTTACAGAATAATTTCATAATGCTAAAAGTGGAGTAGTTATATTGAAATTGATTTTAGCTTGTTGGCACGAAATAAATGCACATGGGGGTGGTCAATTGAAACTAAATTGCTCCATTTATTTCCGGCAGGAATAAATTGATGTGTCTTGGCTTGCATGTAGAACTACGTATGTTTTAAATATGCTTTTATACATTTCTGACCTAATTTTTTTTGCGTGGTTTAAATATGCCCTTTGAATGTAACTGGTAACCACAATTATCATTTATATCCATTGATCTTCAATAACTGACACGATCAACAAATACCTGAAAATAAATATTAAGTGTTTTATTAACTGCTATAAATCATTTTTATCCAACATTGATCGGCCTATTATAAATATATAAATGAATTTTTCTTATAATTTTTGAAACGGTTGGATAATATAAGATTTTAATTAAACTATGGATGGTATTTTTGCGGCACCGTACATGTAAATAATGGGCTAAAATTTCATAATTTCTTATTTTCTTCTTATTATTCCTTTCTTCTCCAATATTTTAATTTTTGTTATTTATCGCAAGAGATTTTAAATTACCTAATGCCGTTTCACGTGTACCCATCCCATAACACATGCAATAATGGGATGTACCCCAAAAATATTTTTTTCAAAACGGCAATTAATTTCCGATTATTAGCCAATACATTAATATAGCCCAAGAGCCCACGACGACGGCCTCTTCGTTATTTTATAAAAGCTGAAATTTTCTCTGCGCCTGTACCCCAAACACAGGTAGGATCGATTAGCGACTATGACATTTGGATCATCGTGGCTTTGGCAGGTGACAGGTAACAAAGGTGTATAAAATTACTCCCCAAAATCGTGAAGGTATATAGCGTAATTTTTTTATATTTTCTTCGGGATAATATTAGAAATCACGTCATCCATTGCCAGACACTTAGTATATTCGTAGTAGCAACCCTCTGCCAGACACCCTTAATCTTTAATAAATTGTAATAATTGTACTTACGTTACAGTATAAAAGTTGAATTTTATATATGTTACTTGGGGAACTATCAGAAGATGTTTTCTTGGTAGCCAAACAATTTCGATAGTTCTTACATCTTCCTATAGTCGTCGCAGCGTATCTTTCCCCATACATGACAAATATAGGATTGCAAATTTATATGATTCAAGTTAAAATCATGATTGGGATTTTTAGACAAATAACGGTCTGCTTTCATAATGGCGTGGTTATTGCTATGGCTAATATTTCTTACATAAAAGAAAAACAAAAACGTAGGTCGGTATCATACGAGTATTTAAGAAATAATTAATCTTTGACAGTGTTTGTTACAATTCGTATTGCCCTGCTAAAAATGTTTTTAATAATGCGAATAGCATATAACCACCGATTTATCGAATTCTATTACTTAGATTTTATTTTTTGACTTGTTTTATGGATCATTTGGCACGATAACATATTTAGTAAAATTTTTGAACCATGTTTGGGATAAACTTTTTAACAACTGTCATTCGGGTTGCCGATCTCAAAAACAGAAAGTTTATTGTGTTTGTTTTAGAGATTTTTTTTATTTTCTAAATATTTTTTTAAGCGTGTGAACTTAGAATTACGTATAAAAAGCAGACCGTCGATTTGTTGTTTGCATTTTGGTTAAAAATGGGATTAAAAATAATATGGAAAATTTGTGTATTAAGCATTCAAAAATATATGAAAATATTTATGGGAAAAAAATTAACTGAAAATGTGATCGTGTGAAACAGGCTCTGCGTAATCTTAAATACATATATGCTGGGCTGGTTATCCGAAAATTATCTTCGGGATACTACTAGGAAAAAATGTGGACAGTGTTTTTGCCTACCGTATTTTGACAGTAAGTATGTCGATATCTAAGTGTGGTGTTACACTATGCGTTTTTAACGCCCAGATACGAAACATAGATCAATAACGCGCCTATTTTCTATGACCTTGTGCGCGAGAATTATGTAGAGCCCACACCAAAAATTTTATTCGATATTCAAAAATTTTGCCCGCACCAGCGAAAAATTTTGGAAACAAATTGTGTATTATTTGACTTTATTTTTTGCTTTTATCGCTATAAAATTTTGATGTAATTTTATATAAACTAATTATTAAACGTATGTTTCGAAAGCTGTCAAAGAAATATTTTAGAAATAAGTGTGATGTCATTAATATAAGTAAGAACATAATTATAGAAAAGAAATTAGTACAAGGCGTGAATGGGAAATAAAAATTAGGAAAAAGCGTATTTGTAACTTTCATTCAAACATTTATTTATACACACTACTCGCACACATTATAAGAAATATCTGATCATTAATTAAATATGACAGTCTGATATTTTATGTACAGGGTGATCCCCTATAATGTCGCCCCCCTATAACTTTTTTATTTTAAGTGTCCCAAAAAAAAAAGTATGGTTATGTAGGTACTGAAAAATACTTTTTTTTACTACTAACATGATAAATCACCATTATTTACTCCATTCCTCAAATGAGAAGTAACATTTCTCACCCTAGGTAAATAATAATATTAAAAAAAACCTAGGTCAATAATGAAACGGAAACGGAAAATGTCAAAATGTCAAACTTGTTAGTTTGACAACTAGTTGTCATTTCGGATTATTTGAAAAATGAGTAGGAAATGATTAATTTCAAAATCTAATCAATTCAAATAATTATAAGGATTGTATCAGTGCTATTAGTAAAAAAATTATATACAGTATGACTCACTTTTCATGACTCCTCATAATATTCTTATTAATAATGCGATTTTGTCAAAATTTAGATGGAAAGAAGGTACTTTGTATGTATGGAGCTGTCAGGAGATTATCTTACGATATCTGTCAGTTAGACAACTGAACTTCCAGGCTACCTGATATTTCGAACTATTTGAAAAATAAGTAGAAAATGACTAATATAAAAATCAAATCGAATCAAATATGGTAATATATCAGTGTTAGTAGTAAAAAAAATTCTATATATACCTCGGTTGAGAAGGCCATTATTAACCTCGCACATTATATCCTTCGGCGCTACGCGCCTCAGGATATAAAAGTGCTCGGTAAATAATGGCTTACTTCTCAACCTAGGTATATAATATACTATTTTTCTGCGTATAAAAAATATTGAAAAAATGATCGACATACAGGCAAAGCCAAAAAGTTAATTTTTTTGCAATGGAACACCCTATATATGAATTTATTTTTCGATTCCTTGTGAAATTCTAAGAATATTTTATGTATGATGTTATGCCTCTAAAGTTAGTAGTTTCACAGCTATAAACAGTTGAAAATCGGTACTTTGGCTACTTTTCACCTTGGTAGCAAGAAAATCATTAGAGATGGAGTAAAATAAATTTCACATTCCTATCTTAACTTTTCAAGAGCTATCTGACGGTACTAACTGGCAGGCGGTACCATGGGTACCAAATCTGGTACCTCGGTAGGTACCATAAGTTAGCATCATCAGATAGCTCTTGAAAAGCTAAGATAGGAATGTGAAATTCATTTTACTCTATCTCTAATGATCTCCTTGCTACCAAGGTGAAAAGTAGCCAAAATACCGATTTTCAACTGTTTATAGCTGTGAAACTACTAACTCTAGAGGTATAACATGATACATAAAATATGCTTAGAATTTTACGAGGAATCGAGAAATAAATTCATATATAGGGTGTTCCATTGAAAAAAAATTAACTTTTTGTTTTTCCCTGTATACTGATCATTTTTCCAACATTTTTTATACGCAGAAAAAAAGGATTTTTAAGTACCTACATAACCATACTTTTAATTTTTTTGAGACACTTAAAATAAAAAAGATAAAGGGGAGCGACATTATAGGGGATCACCCTGTACGTAATTAAGATCTTTAATTATTAAACAATTTTTCTGACATTTGAACATAATATTATTTACAGTTATATAACTTTTACAAATGAGATAGAATTTTATTTTTCCTATTGGTCTGTACAGTTTTTTTTGAAGTGACTAAATCTATTAGTAAATTTTAGGGTATAAAATATTTTTTCTACTACCGTGCGTAAAATACTCACTTTACGCACTATCTGAGATTCGTAAAATAGGCCTTTTTAATGTGCAGTGCGTAAAGTAAGTTATTTTACGCACTAGTGCGTAAAGTAAGTCATTTTACGCACTGGTACGTAAAGTAAATCTGATATATTTTTGACGTTTAGGTTTTTACGCACTAGTGCGTAAAATAATTTATTTTACGCACTAGTGCGTAAAGTAATTTAATATTATTTTTGTTTTTTCATAAATTTTTCGATAGTAGAAAAAATTTTGTATGCTACTCATGTATAAAGTACCCTTTTTTTATTCATGGGATTGGCGCATTCGTCTACGGCTCATGCGACAATATTCCCATTCATAAAAAAAGAGTCACTTTACACAATTGTTGCATAAATAACTATTTAATCGAATAAACAATTCAATTACATATAAAAGAGGAAAATTAGAACATGACTGTGAAAAACTAATTTCTTGCATTGCGATTAAATAGGTTTGCGAAATTCCTTTCTTAATTGAAAGTGCGTCAAATAACTGAATAAATAATTTTGTAATTTATAAATAAGGTATATAAGTTCCTCATTACGGTATTTTAAATTTCCAAAACCACCACATTCATTTTCATGTGCCTTAAAATGAGCAAATAAATTAGCTATATTCAGAGTGTCTATTTTCTTGGAAAATTCTTTACAGGTGTCGCTATTATGTATTTTAAGGGCGCTACTAATTAAATAACCACAAACATAGCTAAACGCATTCGTTTTTGAAAAACTTTTTATTCAATTGTCATGAAGTATTATTTTCGACACCCAGCCACAGCATTTTTACAGTTTGAGAAAAACTGTTTATACCCAAGTTCAAGTAATCTTTCTCTCGGTCAAAATAAACATACGAAGATGGCAAAACAATGCAATAAAATCAAAATTATTTTTTATAAATTGAACATCCTATATTATATATTCTGCCATAATAACAGCCTTCATATCCTGATTTCACAACTATATAGATTATTGATATTTCGTTTAGCCATTTTTGGGACATTTAACTTAAAAATTTAATAATTTAATTGAAATTGAGAATAGATTTCCTTAAGAAACAAAGTTTGGTTATTTTCTATCATTTAAGTTTATGCCCATATATAAAAAATCAACTCGTTTTTATCTTTGAAATAATTTTTAGAAAATTGTAAAAAAAATTGTTCATTACACAACCAAAATCGATTTTTCCGCGCTTCCATTGCTTGAATAAATTTCTCGAGAGCACGGAAAATCTTTATTTTCAGACTCGAATTGAAACATGCTATTGCGTGGAACTATTAAACTTACTATAACTGTAAACTTACTATACCTGTAAAAAATTATAAATGTTAATAATAAAACCAACATACCATACAGGATCTCGAGGTAATTTAAATAATGTTTTTTTTATCCCCACTTCTAGTTGAAAAATGTAAATAAAAGTACTTATAACCAGGCATTTTCAAATCCACAAAATTACAAAAGTGTTAAAAAAATATATGTTTGAACGTTTAAATGATAATATAAGCTCTCGCACTGTAGATATCGCCGCCCAAGTATCATGAATCTAAAATATTAACTGAAGTCTCTGACTATATCCTCGGATGGCTGGCCATCCCTAGGGGGCGGAGATTAACATAAACACGTTTGCACACGTTAGATAGGCAGTTGCGCATCTGGTGTGGCTTAGCTGGGCCATAGTATTAAATGAGAGCAGCATGATGCGGACATTAGGCTGCGGCAGCGCCGTAATACTTTACTCGCTAATAACGTTGCCACCTAACGTAATTTGCGACTTCTTTTCGACAAGCGCTATTTCGTGCTTAGATAAATGGATAAATCTATCTAATCCTAATCAGATAGCACAGATGGTAAAATGTTTTAGTTTGAGGTTATGTTTAACATTTATTTTGGGACTTTTGATCCTGTATTATATATATGCTGCCATAATAACAGCCTTCATATCCTGATTTCACAACTATACATTTCATTGATATTTCGTTTAGTCGTTTTTGGGACATTTAACTTTAAAATTTAATAATTCAATCGAAATTGAGAATAGATTTCCTTAAAAAACAAAGTTTGGTCATTTTCTATCAATTAAGTTTATGCCCATGTATAAAAAATCAACTCGTTTTTATGTTATTTTTAGAAAATTGCCGCTATTAATTAAATAACAACCAAAATTGATTTTCCGTGCTTCCATTGCTTGAATAAATTTCTCGGCGCACGGAAAATCTTTATTTTCAGACTCGACTCGAAGTGGCCCTTCTCGTCTGGATACTCAAGACGAGCAGACAGCTTGAGTATCTAAAATTGTCGCTGTTATTTTTGATCATCGGGTCTAAAAATCGCCAGATTGTGTCGTTCAATTAACTGGCAGATGAGCTAGTAGGTGTATTTTCTTAAATTATCGGCCATATTGCCTAAAAACGATGTGTGACGAACAGGGCTGTTACCCTTCCTATATAAAAAAGGTTTGTTACATGTTAGTGTGTATACATTGGATAGTTAACATTATTTATAATTTAACTAGGGCCCTTCAGCGCCTGTTCTATGCCGATCTAGATAATTCCCGATGTCATTTCGCCGGATAGATGCTTTTTGTCGAGGTGTACGACCACATGGTTGAGAAGTATCTTCGCAGGACACACCGGTTGACTCCACGTCTGCAAGATACGAATAGACCCTAAATTTTTTATTTAAATGTGATTTCACGCTTACCGTCGAGGACTTTAGGTCAATAATGACCACTTTATCGTCTAGATTATAATTTTTTTGCCGTAACTTAATTAATTGACTTATTTTCTTCCTTATCTTATCTGATAATAATATAGTTTCGGATATTGAATACCTAGCTAATAGGACTGTACTTAGTGACTTATTCTTTTTGTTCTAAGTACAATTATCTTAATGCTACACTCTTACAGTAAGTCACATGTCGTTGTTTTTAGTTGAACTTATCGCTACCTGACTATAAGTCATATAGTATCTTATCTAATGCCGGTTACTGTTTCTACCGTAATTAAATTCATTTAACTGTTACGTGGCTTTAAGTCATTTATTATATTTGCTCGATTATTTAATATTGACTTTCTTTATTACCGGTATAGTATTATTTTATATAGTAAATATCTCAATAATGCAATCGTGATTATTTGATTTACGTGTCTATTATATTTACCTACCTGAACACTACATTTTTACTCTAATTGACTGTAAGCCTCATAGCAGTGAACTATTTTATTTAACTGCAAATTGCAACTTTGACTTTTCGCCGAAAGGTAAGCCCCGAAATGAGCTCAATTCGTGTTGTCATTGATTTAGTATATTTTTACTCACTATTTCTTATAATAGTATAAATATTTTTTCACTGCCATGTGATTAATTTAGATTAGTTTTTGTTTAGTAAATACTGCTTATTTTTGATACTTTGTGACTAGCTGCGTTTAGGCAGAATCTTAAGGACTTCAAGTCCAGTTAGAATCATTTCCAAATAGGAGTGAGGCAATATTTTAGATAGCTAGGGAGTCGTTTCGGCTAGTTTCAGCCACCCGGCACTGCTACCTTTACAGATGTTTTGCGCATGACTCTACAAGTTAATTTGTGTCCAAGAGACGTAGGCTTCTTTCAAACCAAGCTATTTTCTTGGAGGTAATTGACTCACTTCTTGAGGTGATAGCTGTACTCCTTCAAGGTACCTGAGCCTTTTGCAGAGTTGGATTAGACATTGGCAGAGTAGATGTTCTGCGGTTTCAATTGTATTGTTGCATTGGTCGTCTTCTGCTTAGGCCATATTAATATTCTAAGACTTAGATTAAGATTTATTACCCTACTTTATTTTAATTTTATTCGATTTAAATTAATTATCTGAGAATTCACATGACATAAACGTTATAGAATCTCATTATTTGATGGGCTATACCATAACCCCAATTTAATTTGGACCTGATCCATTGTTTTAATGCGGTTATGCCTGTGAATGTTTTGACTATTTGAATAAATAGTTTAATTAGAATCCAGGTGTTTATTTTGGTAAGCTAAAGTGAAAAGTAAAAGAATAATTTCAAATTTTACAATATTTTCATCTAGTGCATGTTTTACTGTCTGATTTGAATGTGCAAAGCCAATGATATGTTTCTTGTTAGAAACAGTGGCGCCTTCACCTAATTGACAAGTCATAGACACACGCCTTCAAATAAAATTAATACCGATGAGCCAGCATATGCTGCTATTACTTACAATGGTTGTTCCGAGGTGAATTTAGTATTAATCAACAAACGTATCATCATCGAGGTCTCAAATACTAAATTAACCTTCCGCAATATATACTTGTCTTATCTAGGAGTCATTGAATTATTTATTAACAGAAAATAAGATAAAGTAAGCTTTCTGTCACTTACTTTATTTGCCGTTTTGTTATAACATTACTCGGACAGACTTTTAAGACAATTAACTTCTCCTTAAGATCCGTACTGGTGTGTGGAGGATTCTTTCCGAATGTCAAATATATTTTATATTTTAACTACCTCCTCATAAACCCTACAAATGGAATTTAACTATACTTCAGAATGATTTTTTTTTATTTATGAATGTTGAAGAACTGTTTGACACAAATGTTTGGAAGGTACTTTCCCTTACCTATTGAAAACTTGCACCACCACCGTATTATACACAAGCTAAAGTGGTATAATATAAACTATATACTACTTCTTTATCTATAGATTATTTTAATACCCAATTTTAGTAAATATGGAAATGGAGATAGTTTATATATTGGTTATTATTATAAGTGTACTCTCTTTATGTTAATATATCGTTATTTGTTTTAAATAATGAACAATGTGCATCTTGTAATAAAAACAGCTTAAAGAGTTTTGAGAATTTTCATAGTATTGTTTTATTTGTACGTAACAAGAATGGCTTAGCATTCCACACCCTTCGAATGTCGGGTATGCCCAGCGTTACCGCCATGCCATTAAACCCAATTTAATTATTGTCGCTTACAGAAATGCTGCTGGGAAATTCGACTCTTGACCTTATTGTTCTAAATAAGACAATATTGGTTTTTGGAGGCATTAAGAATTATTTCAATTAATCCGATTGTGTTCTAACTATGTACTTTACCCTTGTTTGTTCTGCCACATTGCCAGATCTGCCCTCAAAAATTCAACTTAATTCGTTACAATAATTATTGAAAATACAGTTTATGTATGAGAAATTATTTCTTAAGCCGCTGATAATTATCAACAAAAACTATACCAAATATCAAATGTCAGGCAAGTATATATCTTGCTAATAAATTTGTTTTTGCACCAAACTCAACTTATTTTTTTATACGAAGATCAAGGTCATATCAAATAGAAGTGTTTTGCTCAGATTGTCATGAGTAATTTTTGTGAATGAGGGATAAATACGTAACTGATTAACGTTTGAGGGTTACTGTTCTCTTTAGTATTTATTTTGCTATTTAAATTTCTTTAATACGGTATCTCGGATCACTTAACTTCTATGCCTTGTCGATCAAAGCTATAACTACGAACTCGTCTTGAGATTTCTGATGAAGTGATGATTTAGGTATCGTCCAGACCAAGTTTTTCTTTTGTGTACCATCTTTCTTGTGTTATTTTCATGGCGGAGTGTCATGTTTAAAACGTATATTTTTGAATTGCCTTTTACTTCAATAAACACCATAGTTTTTTGTGAAAGTTATTGAAGGCATTTAATAGATAATTACATTTATCCTTTGGGATGGCAGCAAAGCAGTCATCAAAAGGAGGATAATGGAAAATTCTAAAGTACGTAGAATTAAATTTTGTTTCTACTGCATTTAAAAACCAATCAACTGGAATGTCCGTGATTTTTTTTAATATTGTCGCATTTTGTTTTGTAACGCGATTAGTTGAGTGCTTAAGAACTGGTTCATATGCCAGGTTCACTCAGCGGTTTCGACAATAATTGAAGGGCTATCACTTGCCAGTTAGGTAAAGGCGCCACTAAGTTTTTAACTAGGAGTATATCAATGATTTTTGAACCTTGAAATCAGGGCAGTAAAATTTAGAAACATGCCCTTATTGTGAAAATATATTTTTCCCTTCGAATATTGGGAAAATATATTCTTTTTTCTTCAAACGTCAGTCAATCCGTCATTACTCGACTGTGTAGGCGGCAGTGAAGTTTCGTTTTTCCTCCGCCGGAGCTTTACTTTTCACTTTTCCGCCGGCGGAGGTAAAAGTGTTATCATAGCAACATATATACAATACAAACAAACATCAAAATAAGCGTCAACAACTCAAGAGTTATTAAACTAAATTTTGTATTTATCACTCAATGTGTGACTGCATTTCTAAAAATCACTAATTTAGGAACAAATTGGTTATTATTTAATCGAACTTCCTCAATAACTGCTTATCAATACGGAATTAAAACGCAATCGAAGACGCAATTTTAAAAATATAATTATTGTTGACAGTGTTCACTGACAGCTTTATGTTACATTACTATAGCAACAACCTGAGCCTATTCACCGACACCGCACCGGTCTAAGCCGCCTTGCGAACCCACTTATCTTTAATAATAATTATTATTACTATTAAAAAGAGACTTTTTGCATTAATTTGTCGACATTTGAAGAAAAAACAGCATATTTTATTTGGAGGAAAAGTTACTTTTCATGGCTTGCTCTCTATTACCAGCCTCACTCCGTTCGGCTGTCAAACACGAGCGCGCCATGAAAAGTACTACTTTTCCTCCATATAAAATAATATACTATTACCTTCCACGTTAGCTTACCAAAATAAACAGCTGGATTCTAATTACAATATCAAATGTTTTCATAAACACTTAAAGACAATTAATTCTATCTCAAATTAAGTTGAGTTTATGGCATCGCCCATAAACTAAAAAGAAGATTCTCTAAAATGTATATCATCTAGATTATCAAACTAGTAAATCAAATTAAAATAAGGCACTAAGTTTTAGTCTATGTTCTATAACATTAAGATTGTCTAACTCCTGTTTAGAAATAGATCTATCTAGACCTTGAATCCTTGAGGTTCTTACTAGACGCGGTTAGTCACAAAGTACCAAAATTAATCAGAATTAGCTAAGCAAAAACTAATCTAAATTAATCCCATGGCAGCGATAATATCCTTAGACCAATAAATAGTTAATAAAGATATACCAAATCAATGATTTACCTGTGATGTATAAGTATATAGCCGGTAATTATCTACAGATGAACGGTGTGCTAATTTCGGGATATGTATTAAGGTGACAAGTTAAATTTGCAAATTGCGAGTAAGTAAAACAGTCTACTGCCATGAAGCTCACAGCCAATCACAGTAAAGGCGTATCATTCACGGAGGTATACGGTAGAACAAATCTAAAAATTATCTTACCATTAGCAAAATAAGTAGTAGACGACCTACAGTCGTTTAACGGTAAGTTCGTTCATTAAACAAAACGATAAGTAGCGGTAATATGTACAATATAAGAAAGCGAACGACGTACATCGGTAAGTTCTTTAAATAAGACGATAAGTAACGGTAATAGGTACGATATAAGAAAATATACGACTTACAGTTGTTTAACGGTAAGTTCATTAACCAAAACTATAGGTAACGGTATTATGTACAATATAAGACATCATACAACCTTCAATCGTTTAACGATAAGTTAATAAAACAGAACGATAAGTAACGGTAATAAGTAAGATACAAGAATAAGACGACCAACTATAGTCGTTTAACGGTAAGTTAATAAAACGAAAGGATAAGTAATGATATTAGGTACCGATATAAGAAAGCAGACGATCTACAGTCGCTTGACGGTGAGTTCATTAAACAAAAACTATCAGCATCGGTAATAGGTGCGATATAAGAAAATAGACGATCTACTGTTTTTAGCGGTAAGTTAATAAAGCAAATACGGTAAGTAGTTACATAGCTTATAGCAAGAGTATCGCATTAAGGTAAATGTACCAAGTACAAAAATGGTAAGTCCACTAACTATGGTCGTAATAGCCATATATTCGATATAAGACAATATCAGACACGATAAGGAAGATAATAAGTTTTAATTAACTAAATGATAAAGAACGGTAATTGAGAAAATAGAAGATCATCATCCACCTACAGTCCTTGACGGTAAATTTGAAATAAAAGTTAAAATGATAAGACTGCGAAGCTACGTTTTCACCATGTGCTCGTACCATCTCAACAAAGGCAACATTGACGCAGCACATTTGTCTATGAATCTCACGACAAAATCAGGCGATAATTAGACCTGATGCCCGAAAATATCAACTATAATTTCAGATTTCAAAAATGGTAATTTTTATCGTACTACACGCTGCGAGCGTGCAGAAGAGAAGGCCCACGAACCCGTCATTTCCAAAAAAGAATATCTACGAAATCTGAAAAGTTAACTAAAGGGTGATTATATACAAGATGCGATGGGCCGCATAGGCATTTCGTTCTTGTGTTCAAAAGAAAAGGTGAGGGTGGAAAAATTATGATGAGCGAGAACCGTGACGACTCTTTCGAAGACTTTTCTAATTACAGACTCGAATGAAATGGTAATGAAAAAAGTTCTTCTTGTTATGTATAAAAGAATTTGATGAAGACAATGATATTAATCCAGGAATAGCTAGTTTCTAGTCAAATGCATTATTATCGCCCATTCTCTTAATTAAGCTAATAAACGAATAATACGGAAAATGACATAATTGAGGCATGGCTGTAATCTTTGCTATTTACTTTTTACCCAGTATTTTTGTTGCAAGTTAGCAAACAGCGACGGTAATAAAATTTATAAGCGTCGCAAAATACCGACTTGCATGTAAATGTTCTCCGTTCTAAAGAATGCTCGCCCTCGGGGAGAAGAGTAATTAATTTCATATTCAACTGACGAGCGTTGGGAATTATGTGTTGAAATTAATTACTATACTTAACGTTTAACTTGGCAAATCGTAGCAGAGAGTCAGAATACAGTTAAAATCTGAAGGCGTTTTCATATTTAAGTATATTATTTAATTTAGAAACGACTGGCGCTTTGTTACATAAAATCCCAGCGTCAACTATGGTGTTAAGAACTGGTCGGAATTTAAATTGGGGTAATTTTTGATCCGTTTCCTGTACTGTTGTTGAGTAAATATCGTTTCGAATTTCATTCAACACGTCGTTTAAACATGCCATTAAAGTGATAAAATGAGTTTTGTTTGGAAAAGCGATATTTATTATTGAAAAAACTGCCTCAATTTGTCTTCCAATAAATGACAGTTCGAGATATATTGTTACATAGCTTTCAATTAATTATGAATTGATATCTCCATATCATTATAACTGACAGTATTGTTAATATAAGTGCTTAATAATGTATATATAATTTTCTCTAGTACCTCATAGGCAAAATTTGTAATTAGCATGAAAGGAAATTCACCAATAATTATGACGAATATTGTTTTTATGAATTATCCTGAACAGTGTAATAAATTTTAAATTTTTGATGGCATTTAGAGGATCCATTTTGCGTAATAATAGCCTTAAGTATTTCCCTGGTTTAAGTGTCATCTAAAAAGATACCGATTGTTAATTCTTAAAATTTATACATCCTCAGCCCTCAACCCTTACATTACCATAATCGTGATCCTAGTTTTGTTGCAGTTAATATTCCCGCTTGCTTCACATAAGCCCATTATGATCTTTAGCAATTCAAGAAAACATAGAGCCCCTTCGGAAAAACTCTATTTGGTTTTAGATAGGTAGCGCCAGAGTATACTCACAGAAAAATTTTGTGGAATGTTGAAATTGTATTTCATAAAAAAAATGGAAAAATCTTTTGAAATGTCATATCTTTACTTTCATCAACTTTAATTGGCATAATAGTATTATTAATTATGACATGACGCTTTGATTGTTTTGATTGAAAGACCCAAAATTTAAAAAATATCAGGCATTTAAGGCAATGCCGCTTCAAACTCTTGAAACTTCGAGACGATATCGCTCGACCGAAGGCGATTGAGTCTGAACGTCTTCTGACTAGGCAACAAGGTGTCATCAGGTCGTTGTTGTTTTTGAATGGCACTACTGCAAGGCTATCCGCCCACCCGATTTGAAGGCAACCATGTATACAGCGTCTGTCCAGATTTGGTTACCAAATGGGAAACTTTTTAATTTTTGATTTTATGAGAAAAAATTATTCTTGATAAAAGTTAGTGCTTGGAAAAAAAAACTAATTTTGAAAATTCTAAATTAAGGATAGTTATTCAGGGTATTTAAAAAAATACAAAAATTAAGGTTAAAAAACGAAAAAATTGGAATATCGGAAAGTCTGCCGAAAAAATAAATTTCCTATTAAGCAAAAATAAAAGTTAAGTACCCTTTTTTCCAAAAGCGCACTGTTGCGGAGAAAATTCATGACACTTATTGAAAAAATTTCGAAAAAATCCTCATTTCTTAAGTTTGTCCTTAATTTTTTCAGCAACGAGGCACTTTTGGAAAAAATGCTATTTGACTTTTATTTGAGGTTTTTTTTTCTACAGAAGCTTTTGCCGATATTCCAAAATTTTTGTTTTTCCAACTTTAATTTTTGTAATTTTTGAGTTCCCTGTATAACTTATCCTTAATTTAGCATTGGCAATATTAGTTTTTTTCCCAGCAACAACTTTTTCTCATAAAAGCAAAAATAAGAATGTGTCCCATTTAGTAACTAAATCTGGACAGATGCTGTATATTGGATCTAGGCCATATAGCAGCTGCCGACCACGAACTCGAACTCTACAATATTAATGATTTGCCTCTATTATTGATTGTTTATATAGCTCTTTAACAAATATATAAGAAAAAAAAGTTAGTAGTAACGCACACAACATGGGAATATAACGCCACAGACACTTTACACAGGGATGAAACTATCTATGAGTTGAATCTGTAAAAAATAATTATACGTTTAGTAGGCACTTAAATATAGCATTTATAACTTAACCTTAGAAATGTTGAGAAACTTATTTATGAGTTGACTCATCTACGAATTAGGCTTTGACAAAACAGTTTTTATACTTAGAGATGAAGCTCAAAGTGCAAAAATTGGGAATATTATTGATTCCTGTCTTTAGCTGCACTTACATAAAGTAGATTATCAGTCAGTAATCTGACTATTGTAGTCAAATGCCTATGATCAACGAATTCGAGATTATCGAACCACATATAACATGTCATTGTTACATATTTGAATAAAGATTTTCCCTTGGTAATCAAGAAGGCTTTCCAAAAATCATTATATTCTTTAAAAATTGATTTTCTGAGGTTGGGAATATATTCGAAGCTATAAATTTTAATGAATTTTGAAACGTTAAGATTTTCGCCAATTTATCGGCCGTTTCATGCACCGGGATCCAAGCAATTCTTATGTCTATAATGAAATCATTAGCCAAGACAAGAAGCCTTATAGTATGTAAGGTCTTGTAGTCATTTCTCAGGTTCCATTGCGTTTAATTAAATTTTTCTGTTGCGCATTTTGAATCCGAGAAAATAATTGATTTTTAAATGTTTTTCCTAAATATTATTATTGACAACGCTACTATTTCTGTTGAACATATGCACGTTGCAGTTGATGGACTTTTTATCTTAGACACATTCATCATTAATGCGGGCGTACCTCAGGGCGTAATACTTTCACCAATTCTGTTGCTCATCTATATTAATAACCTGCTGACCGAAACCAATATTCCCCTTTACAGTTTTGCAGCTGTGAGAAGACAGTACCCTTGTTTCCCAATTTAGATCGGAAAAACATTTACCAGCGGCTGAGAATTATCACCGCTGACAGTAGTAGATTACAACAACTAATCAAGATGCGGAGAAAGTTTGAACTTGGGGCAACATAAATTTGGTCCAGTTCAATGCAGCAAAAACGCAGCAGCCCCGTTTGCCAAGGAAACCAATACTGCGGGCCCTGAGATCATTATGGCAAGATCGACCATTCCTTCATCCTCATCAATCGGACTATTGGCTGTCTCGGTCAACAGCAATATGTCATAGCATGCCCACGTTGCTAATATTGCAAAATTAGTCTCGCGAAGCGGTGCGCTATTTCGCAACCGAGAACCAATCACCGCAGCAGCTGCTCTTGATCTACGAAGCGCAATGCTTAGAATATTGCTCACACATCTGGGTTAGAACCTAAGAACACCCTAAAGCTACTTATTTCATTCAGAAGGAAGCTGTGCATCTTGTCGGCAAGCCGGAGTCGACCCGGGATCTGGATAGTCTGAAACACCGCAAACATGTGGCCGATATCTCTCTGTTTTACAGATAAATTCACGGCAGATGTTTCCAGGATTTGGCTTACTTCATCCCGCCCCCAGCACCGCCTGTCAGATAGTCACGACAGACGGTATCAGCGCATCCGTTCGTCTTACAACTGGGAACATCTAGAACATCGCTTTACAAGGACTCCTTGTCTGGCGCTTTGCATCAGTGTGGAACTCACTCACAGGACATCTGCTTTTCCCAAATTAAAACCTACAGCTTTTCAAAAACCATCTTAATCAACATCTTCTAACACACACCGCTCGACGCTCGTCGTGTGCCATTGGATTTGCTCTTGCTCTACAAAGCGCAGACCGTGCTTAGAATATTGCTCACATATCTTGGGTGCCGCACCAAAGCACACCCTAAAGCTGCTGGATTCCATTCAGAAGAGAGCTGTGCGTCTCGTCGGCCACCCGGAGTTGACCCGGAATCTAGATAGTCTGGAACACCGCAGACATGTAGCCGAGATATCTCTGTTTTACAGATACTTTCACGGCAGATGTTCCAGGATTTGGTCTGCTTCATCCCGCCCCTAGCAGCTCCTCACGACAGACGGCAGGAGCGCACCAGTTCGTCGTACAACTGAAACACCTTGAACATCGCTTTACAAGAACTCCTTTGTCTGGCGCACTGCATCACTGTGGAACTCACTCCCAGGACATCTATTTCCCACTAATTACAACTTACAAATATTCAAGAGCCGTGTCAATCAACATCTTCGCACACACACTGCTCGTCGAGCGCCATAGGGTCTCCCTTTAGTTTGTGTCCCACTGCCATAAAAAAGAATAAGCTTTTAATGCATGTGGCATTACCTCCATACCCATAATCTCTGTCCTGTCTTTTAAGAGAAATGATTGTTCATTCTTGAGACATGTTTCATTTAAGATGATAATTTTTGGCTTCAAACTATTGGCTAGAGATATTAAGTTTTCCTTATTTGAAAAAACACTTTTCAGATTTCATTATAAAATATTGATATTTTTAAAATTAAATTTGTTATTAGTGTTATCTGATCCATTTGTATTTATTAAATAAAATTTCCAGAGGAAGTTTCATCAAAATTTTTTATTGCTTATTTCGATAGCCCATGAAAAATAAGTGATGAGGCAGATATAACACCTTGAAATGTGCTTATGACGTCTCAAAACTCATGAATTGTTGCGTCGCACCATGCTTAGTATACCTATATATACAAAACTAAAAACTGGCATAGCTCTCGTAATAATCATCTTTAGAGGAAATAAAAAAATACATATCCTTTTTTTTTCACTGTTCTATAGTTTGCAATCAAAAATAATCAGATTAATTTTTCAGGAAACTTCCTCATTATATAAGTCCATTTGAGAGACATGGAGTATGCTAGGATGAGTGGCATAATTTTATTAAATTTTTAAATAGAAGTTTGTAAAAAATAAAAAATATTTTTTATGTTATCCGATATGGTGGAATTGTCATTTAGAAAGGCACAAGAAGGCGCATAATTGTGTGTTACAATGATGTCAGTTTATTTATTCTTCTGTTGTGATTCTGGCCGTGATAGAGAACTATATTTATGGAATAAAAGTGCTTGTTCATGAGCATCCTTTTTGAATTATTCTTTTTTTTATGGATCGGCGAGAGCTTCCTGAAACGATTTTTGTGTTTGGAATTCAGAACCACTGCTCTCCTTTGAGATGAATTAATGTTATTTGTAGGGTCATTATTGCTTAATGTGTTATGCTGGGGAGGTTTTATGAGAGGGATAAAATCTGTTTGATGAAGAGTGACATTTTCATTAGTTTGGAAGCTTTGAGGCTTTGGACAGAGTTTGCTGGCATGAAAGCGTGTCAGACTTTCGAAGGCCATTATTAGTTGCTTTGTACTTTTTTGCCTGATGTATTGGATACGTGATCATTATTCTTGTAATGGAAACATTTACTCTTGCAAGCTTGGGTCACTGCATAGTCACCTTGTGTGCCCGAAAAGTGAATAGTTGGAACATTGAGTACATATGGGGTGATCGGTTTCTCCAGACTATATAATTTGATGGAACGAGGAAGGACTGTGCCTTCAAAGTAGCCAGGTTCATAGGTTGATTTTTCTCCCGTATTATTCAAGACTTTTCCCTTAAGTCTAGTTATTTCTAAAATTTTAACAGGGGATTAAGAACAAGTTTTCATTTCCTTCACAGAGGAATCTTTACTTACTCCGCCCTTGCAGGCGACGTAATTGTAGGGAATACAAATTTTCTAACTCTTATCTAACAAGTTTTTGCCATTAGTGAAAATGTTAATAGTAATCTAATTGATAAACTCGACACATGTGCTATTTAGCCCGTTATATTGATTGATCTTACAGGCTCAAATTAAAAATTTGTTTCGCGATGTTCAAATCATTAAATCTATCTATATTGTTACCAAATTTATCTGTTGATTCGACATAATAGTTCTTTAATCTTCTCTTTTTTACTAATCGTGTTAGACGTATTTAAACTTCAAACATCTGAAAAAGCAAGCGAATCTGCTTCCATTATCGTATTCGAATCCCCCTTTAGACGTGTTTTTTGTTAACGTACCTTTTTTATTTGAATGAATGTCGCCCGATTTTGCATCCTTACTTGGGCTAGTTTCGGTTTGAGATAAATGTATAAGAAACACCCCTCCGGGGTCTTTAGGCTTGTTTATCTTTTTCAATTTAAGAGATAGGAGCACAAATTAAATCTATACACAAAACTCACGGATCAAAACACAGCTGTCATTTCGATTGCCAAGAAGGCTACTGAGGGGTCATCTCATCATTACTATCATTTACTTTGTCTTTGTATTATAGGCAGTGTTGCCGCAATATGAGACTTAATTCAATTGGGTTGGAAATTTTTGTCTACATAATTAATGGGTTTATAACTAACATAACAAGGCTTTTCACATTCACGGAACTAAATTTTTATTATTGCTTTAAATTATTGTACCTATATCTTAAAACACCGAAAAACTTATTAAACCGTACGGGGCAACGATAAAACAAGTCTTTGAATTTTATTTACATCGACTTGCGTATAAAACATACATAATATTAGCACGTAAAAATTTGCCTTTTCACTGGTCACTTTTGCCTTTAATTCCCGAGAAAAAAATTACTTTAAAGCAGTTGTGGGCCAGAGGGAATCTTGCCGGCCTCACTTTTTATCTCAGAGAATTCATACTCTTATCTCTTTGTTTATTCTTGAAACATCACTCATATACAAGAATCGTCATAGCATTCGGAGTCCTGCCCCTCAGCATGTCACGTGGTGGGCTCTCGACTTGTCCTCGCCAATACCAACAAGAACATTAATGAAAAATTCTTCGATTTATGAAGGCAGAAAAAATTTTAATCACATACCGATTCAGATTAGGACTGTCAGTAATCTAAAATGTTTCAGGAGATCTCTTAAGACATTGCTTGTTGGGAAAGCGTTCTACCACATGACTGAGTATTATGCTGACTCACTCTCTTAAAAATGCCTGCTGTTTTGCTATTTTTTTATTTATTTACACAATGTAACATGCATTGTATGCAAGCTATTAAATGTCATTTGTTCTCCTTTCTCTGCTTTAAGTTTTAGATTTTAGTGATTACCTTGCATGTTATGTTGGATCATTTTAGCAAATAACCTGCTTTGTTAATGAGATTTATTTCTAGGCAATAATAGTATATTATGATATAAGTGTATAAGAGGGCCTTTAAAGCACGCGCGACATATTTCAAAACACGACGCGCAGCGGAGTGTTTTTGTAAGTCGCAAGGGCTTTAAAGGCCTCTTATACACGTGTATCATACGCTATTTTTTATTACGAATTCATTATAATCTCAAAAAGGTTTTAAATATTAAACTTATGGGATATATTGACGAATATATTAATCTGTCACATTTGACATGATCAAATGTTTCTATAGCAACCTTTAAAAAAGTAGGTGCATAATAAACATCATTTTAAGCACGCTGCAGCGTGCGATAATCGTTGATTATGATGCGTGCGTAATAAAAAATACTTTTTGACTTTGACTTGACTTTGATTAAGGGTTGTAGGGTAGTTTTAGGTACGTGCTAAGAGGAAAGAATCATTTGTTTAAGCCAAGAATTCCCGGATGTCTTACTTTTATATTTTTAGAGACAGTGACTAGTCATACACACTGTATTTTTAGAGCATGTACCTAATATTACGTGCATAACATATTATATTATATTGTATTAATTTATTGTGCGATTTGTCTATTTTTTATCTAAAAATTGGTCTGCAATACCTGCTTACTTTTGCATTGTATTCAATGACTGTCTTGACCGAAGTCTTGGCAATTAGTGAACAAGTGAATATATATTTTAGGTGTATGCACTCCACTTTAGACCCAATGATATTGCAAGAGCTTCAACCCATATTATGAAACACAAATACAAATTAAATTTTTTTATTACTTTTAATATTTCGATGCAGTACCAAGTATCTTGCCTAATTATCCCAGCTGCCTATCAAAACCCCACACATCTAATGGTCCTTATTATCGTTTGGCCAACTAGTTGGGCCAACGTGTACAGAACCACTTGGCGTAACTTGGTCGGGGCCAACGTTGGCCCGCCAGCCAAATGTTGTCTGTTTTCCGTGCACACATCAAAAGATCTTGGCCCAATCTGCCAACAGCGTCACACATTGGTTGTGTTTTTATTATCATCTTGTTCTATTTTGATGAATACTCATCATCCAGCATTTTCTTTGCGCCATTTTTTTAATCACTCTCGTTTGGTGCACCTTTCTATAACCATTGAAAGTGCGGTACAAGCAAAGTGCCGCAGCTACGATGGTTTCCACATCCATCCTCGCCAAATTGGCAATGCAGACTGAGCAACGCCAACGTGTAATCGGCATCCTCATTATTGGCCGAACTCATTGGCCCAACTAGTTGGTCAAACGTGTACAAATAATAAAAATAGAGTACCAGCAAATTGAAGCTTTAGCTGAGGGTTGTGGGTGTCACGGCCTATCAAAGTGATAAATCTTTCTCATCACTCAATGAAGCATGCAGCAAAATAATAAAAACCCAGCTTTATAATAGCTAGCTGATAGCAATGGGCAAACATAATATATGTTTTTTTTATAAAGCTCACCTTTATTGTCCTTATTTCTGAAAGTATTCGTTTATATCAATAGAGCAAATGGGCGCTGCCGTCAACAAAATTGTAAATCAATACAAAAGCCAACTCAACTTACCTCTTGAAGCACATGATGTTAATACTGTTCAGAATGTTCTAATTGAAGCTGCTTATTTTCTAAAGCAACATAGATACCGCACAACGTTCTGTATAGATGACGACAATTTAAATATTGCAAGCGATATTTTAACACCGGTAAAAGATCAAATCACAGCTAAAAGGATTATATTAAATTTTTAAAATAACAAATATTTTTATTGAAAACCACTTCAAAATACGACCACCCTATATGTAGCATTTTATTTTCGATATCACATAAATTGTTTCGGCAGTTCTGGTCTTTAAAAAATATCTCTGGAGCTATGTATTCTTGTTTTAGTTTATATATACTTCGAGATATCTTTTTAACAAATCACTGTATGCTTTGGTAAATGACATGTAATTAACTATTAAAAACAATTTAGGTATGTATTTTTTTGAAGTCACACAGTAAGAAAACTAGTTTATATATGATTTAACACGTTTTCCATTGTCAAAGACTACTCCCTAGCCACGACGCCATCTTAGATTTAGATATCAGGCCTTCTAATTCAGAGAGTGTTGCATGTATGTGTCAGAAGGGAAACGGTGTAAAATAAATAGCTTACGTGTAACGGAAAACGTGAACTGAGGTGCATCAACTCTTTAACGTAGATTTGTATTATTAAAGAATTTCGATCTGACATTTTGTCTTCATGTTATTTCATTATTTTCTTGTCTTTGACAGTTGCATTAGCACGCCAAGATCTGCGTGTGAAATTTTCTGCGCCCAACATGGAAAATCAGAGAGATTCTCTCCAAAGTGTATAATAATATATTATGCAGCAAGTGGTGCAATCTGTTCTTTTCACACACCGTGTGAAAAGTATAATTTTCAAGAGTAGGTAATAATGTGCATTGCACCATTTTCAAGTCAGTCTGAAAGATCTTTAATTTTCACTCTCAAAAGTTAAATTCAGGAGAGTGTGCAGAGACGAATACCACTCAGAAGTTGTTATAAATAATTAATTATTTCACATGTATGTTGACAAACAATGGTTCTACAAATGAATGAGTTCTCTCCTAAATATAATCGGCATGGAAAGAATGTTTAATGCGTGTTATTGGATAATATTTCTATATAATTATTCTTTACGACCACGATTACGAGATTGTCTGGTAAATCATTTAATCATTATTGAACGATAATAATTAATGGCGACTATTGTCAACATAAGCATTAAGTTCCATCAACTCGGCCACTATAAAGCTTTCAAGCAATTGTGACAATCATTGTCAATTAGCTTTTCGATTGTTGTCAATTTTATGAATGAAATATGGCTAGAAATGAGTAGGTTATCTATAATATTTGGAGCAGAAAGCTGCACCTATGAATATATCTAAATATTGGCAAATATTGGACATGTGGACATGCCTATACCTAATAATGACTAATTATACAACTCAAACTGCTGGATCTTTGCCTCAAAACCCTGGTTTCATCTCTGTTCGGTCAAAGACTTTCCTATGAAAGCGATTGTATCCTATGCTGTGTAACCAATAAGGCCATAAAATGTAAACAGATATTTAAAACAAGGGTTTCGCGAGAGAATTTATTTAATTTAAAATTAAGGTAAAACCAAAGCTCAGACCTATATTTTTTTCCTAGAGACCGAGCATTAAACTTAGGCTGTCAAGACTAGGACTTCGGAACTAAGCGACTTGGTCTTGTCTTATACTTCAGACTAAAACTTCCTAGCCGTTTGCAAACTAGAGAAAAAAACAAACAGCTGTTCAATAGAAAGATTCGCCCTATAAAGTAGATGAGTAATTTGTAAAATTTGGGCCTAAAGGTGATCTTCAAGACAAAGTAGTCTCCATGGTGCAGTTATTGAAAGGCGGTTTGGCAGCTAGTACCCAGTAGATTGTGGCAGCCGAAACGGCAAAGGCGACAAAACAATAGACGGCCATTAGTACTGGCGGTACCAAGGGTCTTGACCCCATATGCCATTGCCCTTGGGCAAGGGCAGGCGGCGGCATTATTTACCCTTTCGATCCTGACAGCCAGGACTGTACGTAGTCAGGTGGTTGATCAAAATTAATCAGTTGGACAATATTCATGAATGGTCGAAATATGAGGGAGCGTATTTTATGCAGGCAAAATTGCATGGCGCAGCAAGGGGCTGGTTTAATCGGCTCGATAAATATGACCTCTCATGAGAAGGCTGGAAGACGGCTCTTAGGAAGGCGTTTCCTAGAGTGCATGACTTTTATCAGCTGCTCAAGGAGAAAAACCATAACTCATTATTATCATGATAAAATGGCGTTGATATGAAGGTGTGAGCTTTCAGACACGAATGCGCTTTCGTGTTTTTTTGACGGTCTACCTCTGGATCTATAGGCGAATGCGAGGGCATTTCGTTGCTCCTTCCCTGGTGACTTGTATACTGGCTTTCTTTTCACTTTTGACGGCGTCCATCAACCGGTATCGTGAAGGGGCAAGAAAGTTCAGAATCATACACAGGCGAATGCGACGAAGATTTTGCGGTCTTCTGAGGCGATTCTCAAATTGAGAGAGGCATTTGGCGAATTTGGGTACCCAAAGCGTATTAGTTCCAACTGCAGCCTGGCTTTTACGAGCAAGGCGTTTGCTGACTGTTTGGCGAGGCGAAGTGTAAAACATCAAGAGCGAATGGTCAGGTTGAAAGGTGCATGCGAGTCTGACAGCTGAGTTGCAAATGGCGAATGCTCCAGTGGCGGAAGGCGAGACCTATGGTGATTTAAGGTCCAAACTTCTTTTGAAAAGGGGAGTGAAACCTGACAATGGAAAGGTGATATTCTAAAAGAGGCGTAAGGTTGCAACCGCAGGCGAAACCTTTAGGGTAGGCGATTTGGTGTTCTGACGAACGCACAGATCGATAAGATCTGGTTGATTTACTGAGGACATTAATTGTTGCAGGATGGCCGAATCTAACGAACAAATTTATAGGCGACGTAACTTTGGAATAGGCGAGGACGTGACAACATTGCAGGGCGAGTGGAGCCCGGAGGCAGAAGGATTCATGAAGTTAAGTAATTATGATGACGGCACTGGTGCTCGTTGAGGTTTAAGGTTTAAGGTGAAAATATTAGTGGCGAAATAAAACGATTTAGTAAAAAGTGTTTTTTACAATGTATTTTAAATTTAATATTCCATGATCTTTTTGAAATTAGAAGGGCGGGGTTCGTAACTTTAAACTAGCACTGTATATATACTAAATATAACTGAAATGTAAATAATACATTGAAAGGATCTATTTGGACCCTAGTATTGCGAATAATTAATGTTATGATATTAATTATATTCGCTGGTCAAATTTTAAAATTGTTAGCAACTCAAAATATGTTTTTTCTTTTGATACTATTTATATCGTACTATAAATCTAATTTTAATTAAATCAAAAACATTCAGCCCAACCGACGGACGCGACGAACATATTCAGAAAAATGTCATGGTTTTATTGTTGTAGCCGCATCGCATTGCATCGCTGAATGTTAACACAGTAATATACTTAATATCTCCTTTAAATGTACTGGTTTACCCCAAATACCGAGAAAGCTTGCCGCTTGACCCACTTTAAATGCCGGCATATGTAGTAATGTTGCTAATTTCTGTAATTAACAAACGAAGTAATTGTCTTTTATAGCTACCTGTTAGCTAACTTGAAACTCTTATCAACAAATTGTACGGCAGGATATTATAGGGTATATATTAATCTCAATAAAGCTATATATTTTTTTCTTTATTTGTTTTTTCTTTAAAACACTCAGAATTAATACTATTATATAAATATAGTGGTAAACCTATACTGCTAGGCAAAACAAGACTCTATAGTCATTTCTTACGTTTTAACTTGCTTTTAAATTGGAGTAGCATTTTAAGCTAATTAAATTACTTTCACATTATATGGCTTAGAGGAACAAGTGATCTACATTTATTCTGAAAAAATATCAGAATTTAAACAAAAAAATTTCAGCTGCAATATCTCGTGACACTTTTGAGTAATTTTACTATCCTATGAGAAGACATATCCCAGTTTTTTTCACAGTTTTATAAATTAATAATGTGATATATCATACTAATATTATCAAGATAATCGATTTTTAAATCTTCACTTCAGCTTTTTTTACTGGAGTAATCATATTAACTACCTGTGCGATAAAGACAATAAATAATTGTATACAATATTGCAACTGACAGAAAAAGAACACATACCAGAAAACATGTCAAATGATTGTAATATTCAAGTTTCGTAGGAAATGGTAGCTGAAGATCAGACTGGAAACCAAGAAAGCCCGCTAAAATTTTGAGAAAACCGTGACTTTGTACTGTTAGATCATATCCCACTAATTTACAATCTAGATTTCCCTCTCTAAACTTTTTAAATGAAGCCAGCCATATTTAACAACGGATTTAATGGCCACTAATGTCCCAATTATTCTAGCAAAATCGCTGATTTGGCATGCGGTTGCATTAGAAAATTAACGAATTCTCTCTAAAACACTTTCTGCTTTCTTGGATGGTAACATAATTGAAATTTCCAAGCTATTTATTGTAAAACCTAGATTTTTTTTTATGGTAGTGGCACACACACTAAAGGGAGACCCTATGGCGCTCGACGAGCGGTGTGTGTGCGAAGATGTTGATTGACACGGCTCTTGGATATTTGTAAGTTGTAATTAGTGGGAAACAGATGTCCTGGGAGTGAGTTCCACAGCGATGCAGTGCGCCAGACAAAGGAGTTCTTGTAAAGCGATGTTCTAGGTGTTTCCAGTTGTACGACGAACTGGTGCGTCTTCTGTCGTGACTGTTTGACAGGAGCTGTCAGGGGCGGGATAAGGCGGACCAAATCCTGGGAATATCTGCCGTGAAAGTATCTGTAAAACCGAGATATCTCGGCCACATGTCTGCGGTGCTCCAGATTATCCAGATTCCGGGTCAACTCCGGGTCGCCGACGAGACGCACAGCTCTCTTCTGAATGGAATACAGCAGCTTTAGGGTGTGCTGTGGTGCGGCACCCCAGATGTGTGAGCAATATTCTAAGCACGGTCTTATTTGCGCTTTGTAGAGCAAGAGCAACTGCTGCGGTGTATAGAGTTTTTTGTTGCAAAATAGCGCATCAAGCTTCTGGGTGGCTGATTTTGCGATGTTAGAAACGTGGTCATGCCAGGACACATTGCTGTTGACCGAGATACCCAGCAGTCAGATTGACGAGGATCAAGGAATGGTCGACCCTGCCATAATGATGTCAGGGCCCGCTGTATTGGCCCTCTTGGTAAACGTGGCTGCTTGGGTCTTTGCTGCATTGAACTGGACCAAATTTCGGTCGCCCCAAGTTTGAACTTTCTCCAGGCCTTGATTAATTGCTGTAATCTGCTCCTGTCTGAGGTGATGAGTCTCAGTCGCTGGTAAGGGTTTTTCTGATCTAAAGTGGGAGACAAGGGTACTGTCATCTGCAAAACTGTAAACAGGATTATTTGTTTCGGTCAGCAGGTCATCAATATAGATGAGGAACAGAGTTGGTGAAAGTATTGCGCCCTGAGGCATGCCCAAGTTGATGGTGAATGTGTCCGAGATGTGTCCATCGACTGCAACGTGCAGAGATCGGCTCTTAAGGAAACTGGCAAGCCAGCTGCAGAGAGAGGCTGGCAGTCCGAAGGACGGTAGTTTGTTGAGCCAAACTAACCCAAACTCTGTCGAATGCCTTTGAAATATCCAACGCAATCGCTCGAGATTCTCCGTAGTTCTCAATTGCCCTACTCCATATATGAGTGACATAGGCCAATATATCTCCTGTCGATCTCTCTTTGCGAAAGCCGTATTGATTATCGCTAATTATTTTGTTGTTCTCGAGGTACTTAAGTAGTTGCTGATTGACTACACGTTCCATGACTTTGGAGACTATTGGAAGCAAGGCAATTGGACGATAGTTTGATGGCGTGGTTTTCTTGTATTTTTTTGGAACAGGTTGTACTCGAGCGACTTTCCAAGAAGATGGGTAAATCCCTTTTCCGTAAGACAGAGAAAAAAGCCTGGAAAAAGCGGGTGTTAGTTCGTTAGCGCAGTTCTTTAACACGATGGCAGGTATTCCGTCCGGTCCTGATGCCTTTTGCGTATCTAGATTTTTAAGGATTTTACGAATATCACGGTGATGAAATTTGACTTCTGCCATGGTAGTGTTGATGTTCGATATGGTGGGGAGAGTCTTGCCTTGGGGGACGTCTAAGGTAGAGTGCGAAGAAAACATTTTAGCGAGCATGTTTGCTTTTTCCTTGGCTGTAGTCGCCGTGATGCCACTTTCGTCTGTCAAAGATGGGAGAGACGTTTCTGTAAAGTTGTTACTTACTGCCTTTGCTACCGACCAGAAATTCCTGGAGCCACTGGGGCATTGTAAAAGTTTATTCCTGATCCTTTGATTGTGTTTGTCCTTAGTTTCGTCGATAACACGCTTGCATTCGTTTCTCGCTTCGACAAAATAATTGCGATTTTCAGCGGTCTGATTTTGCTGCCAGTACTTGTAGGCTTGCTGTTTCCTACCCACAGCTCTTTCGCATCTTCTGTCGAACCAGGGCTTTCCTTTTGATGGTAACTTGATGGAATTTGGGATGTATGCTTCCATCAGTGGCGTGTCGTGAGGTTTGTGGTAGGTGAGCGCAATAGTAATGGTCGTATCACAAGCCACACAAACCCCCCCCCCCCCCCGGAGGGGCCGCCGGAGGAAAGTTTGTGGGGTGCCACGCCCATTTTCTGCTCAGAAGCCGTTAAAATCGTTAAAAAAAGCAAAATTCGTGGAGTTCCTTGTAAGCAAAATATTTATATTTGTATAAGAAAATAGGAAGAATAGGAAAAATTAATAAAAGGTTAGCATCGATTCCACGTTGTTTAATTTTTTTTATTTAAAAGAAAAAATAATAAAATTTCGAGCCCTGCGAACGATGTTCCCTTTGTCCCCCCCTCTCGACAGGCGTGGTTCACCTACCAAAAATTGCGTCGTTTTTTTTTTTGTATTTTAAAAGAGATGTTTAAGTTGCGCCTATACAAAAAATATAGATAATAAAAAAAATTAATAGTTGAATTAACTATTTAATCGTTAATTCAAGTAGGTATTCATTTTTTTTTAATATACATATTTATTTATTATATAAAACGAAAGACGAAAAAAATTACAGGTTTTGAATAGAAGTTTACTTACCTTAAAATTGAATCTTAGATTGAATTTTTCAACGAAAAAGCTGGAAAAATGGATAGATATGTCTTTTCTAATGTCATAAAAAATCACTGCACTAAGTAAGTAGTCACTTTGAGTCACTATCTCAGTACGAAAAAAAAAGAGAACATAATATGTAGACAAAAACTAAAGAAAACAAAATAAATTTATTTTTTAGAAGTTATTTTTTGAAACAGAAATCCGCTCTACGGTCCTTCGTGGAAATGAATTTTTCTAGGACTTTCGATTAATAGACATCATAGCTAAAGCATTTAGTCTATCATTCAGCATGGTATTTCGCAAAAACGTTTTTATGCGTTTAAGCGTTGAAAAAGTACGTTCCGCCTCTGCTGTGGTCATTGGAGTTGTCACGATAATTTTTAATATTTTTGATGTTTCGATAAATGTTTCATTAAGGTTGTTATCCAAAATAAATGAAAGAAGATTCATTGCTCCGCCAATTTCTTTTAAATCTTCTCTCGAATATATTACCTCTAATTCAGTTCTTAATCTTGATTTGGCCAACATCGGATAAAATGAAGATACATCATTTAAAACTGTCACAGGAAACTTTTTTGAAAACTCTAAATATTTGTCTTTGTTAAAAAGGTAAGCCGCTTGTAAATGACCCCGATAAGAAAAACGTTCCTTCATTTGAGTTGTAATTGTATCACAAACTTCTTTGGCAATGACACTTCGAAAATTATCATCAGTTCCCCTTCTCCTAGATGTAGGAAATTCGGATTCGACGATGTTTTGAATAGCATCAGTTTCATTTCTAATGTTAGAAATACTTTTCTCAAAAATTTGTAAGTCTTTTTGCAATTGTACGCTGTCCTTATTTTTTGATTGAAGTTGATTGTACAGTATGTCAACCTGCGGCAAAGTTCTGTGAAAAATTTTTAACCAAAATACAAATTCTGGATCTTCCAATGCTCTTCTTAGACCTGAAGCTTCATTTGACGTAACGCCTTTTTCACACCTATTTTCAATTTCTTCAAACACTTCTATGAGCTTTTCGCGATTTTCGTGAACAAAATTCACTGTGCGAATATTATAGTTCCATCTAGTAATCACCGCTCTTGGTAACCTTTTATTTATGATTTCTTGCAAAACATCACAACGATGAGATGAGTTTGAAAAAAAAACGGGTATTGCCGATAGGTTACTAAAAAACACGCGAACTTTTGCATTTTGTGACGCGGATTTCTGCATAATCAGGTTTAATTAGTGGGCATAACAATGAACGAAATGAGCATTGGGATATTTTGTTTTCATTTGAGCTTGAACACCTTTGTTTAAACCGCTCATAACATTTGCACCGTCATAGGTTTGTGCTATCAATTTATGAGGAGTTTTTAAAACTAGGGGATCAATTTCGTTTTCAATACAAGTTTTTAACCCAGTAGCTGTTTTATCTTTAACCCTTATAAAACCCCAAAAATGTTCGCGGATAGATCCTTCATAAAAATATCTTAATATTAAAACCATTTGACAATAATTTGAGACATCAGTAGTTTCATCGCATTGAATTGATAAATAGTCAGCCTTTTCAATTTGCTTGCAAATTTCTTCCCCACACACCTGTAACATACTGTCTAGAATTTCATTTTGGATAATATTTGATGTCCCCTTAAAAACGGTTGCCGTACGCAAGTGTTCTTTTAGTGTATTGTCAAGCTCTGCAGTAAAATTAATTAACTCCTTAAATATTCCTTGGTTCTCAGAGGATTCTCTTTCATCATGACCTCTAAGTGCTAAATCAAAAGCACTACAACATTTTACACAACTAATTATTCTTTTTAAAATGTGGCGATTTTTCCCAACCCTATTATTATGTAAAATTATACTTTCTCTGTATGCAGAGCTTAACTGAGACATAATATTCACCTTACCAAGCATAGCAAAAGCAGTGCAAGAATTGATGTGGTCACGAGAGGATTCATGTTTTCTCATTTTTTCAGGAAGATGATGTAGATCACTGATTCCTTTTCTTGCCCAGTTGGAGTCCATTCTAGAGTCGGGTTTATAAAACAGCAGACATGGGAAACAAAACAACAAATTTCTTATTTCACATCCACATATCCATTTGTTCTTTTCGTAAATATCTCTTGAAAACCGACGCGTAAAAGACCTATTTTGGGCTTTTCGTTCGCTAGTTTGTGACAATTTTAAATCTGGCAAGGGTCTTCCCAGTTCTTTAATTTTGACTTTATCGGCTAATGGCAGTCTATCAAAATTAATTTCAATGATATTATTTACGGTATTCATTATCACACGCGAAATAAAAATATCCAAAGACAATACCAACACAAAAGTCAATAATATCGACCACACAGTACTCGTTAACCAGGATTTAAAAGTCACCAAAACGCCCCTTGCCTCAACAGGGAAAATCTTGCCGCACCAAATTGGCGCCGTAATGGCCCTTATACGAGCCGATTATAACTGGGTCTCGTTCTACGGAAATCAAGCGAGTAAAGCCGGGAGCACACTTTCGACACGCCACGCCACTCTGCGAGCTAGCGTGTACCGTGGCGTGCTATTTTTGGTTTAGAAACACACTATAGGCAAGCAGTCGCTGCGACGTACACCACACGTCAGTTGATTGCGTTTATTTCCCAATTTAATTTTTTCTCGCATGTAGCTGTGTTTCTAGAAAAAATTGAATACGTCAGCAGTACCGATTCTTCTGATTGGGATGAGGAATTGGAAGAAGTTGCAGTCTCTATCTATATATTAGAAAATAAGGCAAGTCATAGACCATCCTGGGTCGAATTAACCAAAGAAGAGAAGAATTGGGCTAATTTCATAGGCTGGTATAATTATTAGTTCATATTATGGATGTATTCTTATCGGATCCATACATGGAACTACATGTAAAGACTATGTACTAACATGTACTACAAAGCATGTACTCCATCTTTATTCAAACGTCCTAATATTTCCAGTCTCTAAGCCAAACTTTCGTAAGAAAAAGTTTTGTCGACGAAAATATTTTTCTTATGTCAGGTATGTCTCTTTATTATCTTCACATAATTCAATAAATAATTCATTTAGTTACCAGAATTTTTTAATTCCCGTCCAATTTCCTCCCAGGACGTCTGTCTCATATGCTTATCCCTGTAATCTCAACATTTGACGTTGTATAAACAAACATTCATGCTCTCGCGCCTTTTCAATAAGTAAGTCATCCATTTTAGGATTAAAATCGCATTAAAAATTACTGGATAAATTAACCGAATTCGCTTTTTGGCGCCTCAGTGCTCACCACGCGTGGCAACAAAGGTGTGGATTTCCTTATGCTGCAGCATGCATGGAGTGTGACGTCAGCGTGGCGTGGAGCGATTTCCGTGCCGTGTGGTGTGTGTGTTTCCGGTCCATATAAAAGCATTGTTTTAGAAGCTCCGCACTTTTTGCATAGCACGCCACGGTACACGCTAGCTCGCAGAGTGGCGTGGCGTGTCGAAAGTGTGTTCCCGGCTTAAGACGACGCCGCTCGTAGCGGGCGGCCCTGCTGTATGATCCAATTTTCTCACGTGTCAACGAGGACGGAGAACTAGAGCGCGGATGGTTAGATATAGTTTTTTTAATTGAGATTTTAACTTAATATCACAATGTATTTATATTTTTATAATAAAGTATTATGTAATAAATGTTAGAAAAAATTAAATTGTGTGTTACGTTTACATTGTCTAGGAGGGGCGCGCGGCCACGCGGCCCTATAGAGCAACCGCCACTGGCTTCCATTCCTGAGGAGATTACTTGCGTGATCTTTTCGCAGCAGACTGACCGGTCGTCAGCGCCAAAGCAGACGTCGAGCCAAGGGAAATCTAGGTAGAGCTCCCTTAGATCGTCCCAGTTTGCGAACTGTAATGCCAGATTTTGCGAGGCAATGGTGGATCCTTCTGTATGAGTGGCAATTCACAAACCGTTGTAATAAATTTGTGGTCGGGAGCACCTAATGGCGGACCAACTGTAACTATGTACTGGTCGGGATTGGTAGTTAGAAAAAGATCCAGAAGGGCGGCGAATTCGCCCCTCTCTGAGATTCGAGTTGGTTCGTCTACAATTTGAGTAAGCCCGCAGCTGATGACTTATCCCATGCTTAGGATTTATCTCACCCTTGTCTAAATTTATAATAAGCCGTTATTTACGTAAAAAATTCAATGCAATTTTTGTGTGTTTTGTTGCTTCCCTTCTGGTTTTAGAATAAAAATAAAATCATCTAAGTAGGCTGAACATAACCCCCCTTTTTTCCTTAAATATTCTAAGATTGGCTTGGATGCTTTGGTCTGAGTAGAAATAATATCGAGTAGATCCACTCAGCAAAAATTCACAGGTCTTCACAAAGATGCAACCGGACATTGAAAATGCCGAAGCTGAATGCAACGCTTATTAAGTTTGAGATCAGAGAAAACTCGTAATTGTGTGAAAATATATACTTCAGAGAAGTTTAAGTGAGTTCAGGTTAGATTACATAAGTTTAGTTTATCAAAATATACCAAATAAATGTATATTACTTCAAGTCTCGTTCTATTTTACAATTTAAAACGTTATAAGCTGGTTGTAAAAAGCAAAATACCACCCTTAACACAATCTAAAGTAAAAATATGACTTTTAGCAGATTACACAAGTTTAGTTTACCAAAATATACCACATAAATGCATATTACTTCAAGTTTCGTTCGTTTTTACTATTTATAACATTAGTGGTGGTTGTAAAAACTGCATTCGATTCGTCTCTTAATCCTCGATCTAACGCGGTTAGTTTTACTTAATATCAACTTATTTTAGTCATTTGAGTCGGCTCCAATACGTTGTCATCAATTTTAATAGATTTGATTAGTTATGGTTAGTGGTATATTTTCGATTAGTTTCACTTTTTTAATTATTTGAGCCGGTTCCGTTACGTTATAATCAATTTTAATAGATGTGGTTACTTTTAGTTAGTCGTCCAATTAACTTTCAGATAGTTTCCCTTAGTCTTAACTTATTTTAGTCATTTGAACCGGTTCCGATACGTTTTAATTAAATTTAATGGATTTGGTTAGTTTTGATTAGTCGTTCAATCAACTTTCGATTAGTTTCACTTAGTCTGAAATTATTTCATTTTCATTCATTTGAGTCGGTTCCGATCCGTTATCAATTTTAATAGATTTGGTTAATTTTGGTTAGTCGTCGAATTAACTTTAGGTTAGTTTCCCATATTTTAGTCATTTGAACCGGTTCCGATACGTTATAATCAATTTTAATGGATTTGGTGAGTGTTGGTTAGTCGTTCAATTAACTTTCGGTTAGTTTCACCTAGTCTCAAATTATTTTAGTCATTTGAGTCGGTTCCGATACGTTATAATCAATTTTAATAGATTTGGTTAGTTTGGTCCAATGAACTTTCGGTTCCTTTCACTTAGTATTAACGTATTTTAGTTATTTGGACCCGGTTACGAATCGTTAAAATTAATTTTAATGGATTAGGTTATTTTTGGTTTGTCCTCGAATCAACTTTCGGTTAGTTTCACTTAGTGTCAAGTCTCAACTTATTTTAGTTATTTGAGTCGGTTCGGATATATTAAAATCAATTTTAACAGATTTGGTTACCTTTGGTTAGTCGTCTAATCAGCTTCCGTTTAGTTCCACTTAGTCTCAACTTATTTTACTTATTTGAGCCGGTTCCGATACGTTATAATCAATTTTCATAGGTGTGATTAGTTCTGGTTATTCGTCCAATCAACTTTCGGTTAGTTTCCTATGGTCTTAAGTTATTTTAGTCATTTGAACCGGTCCGATACGTTATAAACAATTTTAACGGATTTGGTTAATTTTGGTTAGTGTTGAAACAACTTCCGGTTTTCCGGTTAGCTTCACTTAGTCTCAAATTATTTTACTTATTTGAGCCGGGTCTGACATGTAACCCAATTTCAATAGATTTGGTTAGTCGCCCAATTAACTTTCGGTTAGTTTCACTTAATCTCAACTTATTTTACTTAGATAAGCCGATTCCGATACATTATAATCAATTTTAATATATTTGTTTAGACTTGGTTAATCGTCCAATCACCTTTCGGAAAGTTTCACTTAGTCTCAACTTATTTTAGTCATCTGAACCGGTTCGGCCGCATTATAAATAATTTTGATAGATTTGGTTAATTTTGGTTAGTCGTCCAATCAAGTTTCGGTTAGTTTTGCTCAATCTCAACTTACTTTAGTCATTTGAATCGTTTCGGATACGTTATAACCAATTTTAATTGATAGGGTTAGTTTTGGTTAGTCATCAATTCAAATTTCGTCTCAACTTATTTTACTTATTTGAGCTGGTTCTGCTACGTTATAATTAATTTCAATAGATTTAGTTAGTTTTGGTTTGTCTGCTAATCAACTTTCGGTTAGAATCACTTAATATCAACTTATTTTAGTCATTTGAACCGGTTACGACACGTTAAAATCAATTTTAATCGATTTGGTTAATCTTGGTTATTCGTCGAGTTAACTTTCGTGTAGTTTCACTTAGTTTCAACTTATTTTAGTCATTTGAGTCACATTTTAATATTTTTAATCTATTCCGATACGTTTTAACCTTTTTTTGAGCTTTTGGTTACTTTCGATTAGTCGTTGAATCAACTTTCGGTTAGTTTCAGTTAGTTCCAATTTATTTTAAGCAGATCCGATAGGTAATATCCAATTTTAATTTTTATGGTTAGTTTTGGTTATTCGCCACATTTCGGTAACTTTGAGTTAGTTTTATTTTTTAAATTTATTCCGATTCATTTTAACCCTTGTGTTTTGGTTACTTTTAGTTAGTTTTGGTTAGTCGTTCAATCAACTTTCGGTTAGTTTCAGTGAGCCTTAATTTATTTTTGTCATTTGAACCGATTCCGTCCTCAGACACCAAATTATCACGTATATTACGTGATGTGCCAAATGTACCATGCACTTTTTCGTGATTTGATAGCCCATAATAGGAAAACAAAAACAGCTTCAACGTTAAAATCGTTTGATGTTGTTGCATCAAAAGCAAAAGCCGCAGCACGGTAAAAAATAAGTTTCTCTCCGATTGACAGCAAATATTAATTTTGCAGACACATATCAATCACCAAAGTATTACGTTTCCTGCCTTGGCAGCAAAGTGAGCACTTTGCTGCCTATGCAGCAAAATGATTAGACTCCATGGAAATAAAAGGATTGATATAAGTTGTCAAACTATAATTATTATGGACATATAATATTTCCACAGCAACCAACCGTTCCAACAATTGCGATTTCTATCAAATTTTAATTTATCACTACACAGTATTGTGGAATCCTGGAAAAGATTGTGGGAATTGTAATAATTTGCAAATATACAATATACATATATCATTATAAACAATCGGAGAAAAAGTTATATGTTCAACTCGTCAGCAAAGTAGATTGACTGCCTTAGCTGAATTCCTAGCTTTGCTATGCTCGGCTATAGACTATCAGCCGCGGCAGTCAATCTACTACTTTGCTGCCTAGTAAAGGTATGGCTCCGCTTGCGCGTCGGACGCATGCAGTGGCTGCATGCAGCGGCTGCTGCATTCGACGAAGAGACTCCTCATCGGAATTACGCACAAGTGGTTTATCTTATGCGGCGGACTGCTGCGTCGAACAAGATGTTCCGAATGAGGAGTCTCTCCGTCGAATGCAGTGACCGCTGCATGCAGCCACTGCATGCGTCCGACGCACAAGCGGAACCATACTTTAAAACAAATAACTATTGTACTCTACCTGCAGCAACGCGCAGGGGAGAGATTCAAAAAGTATTCGCTGATGCGCTTTCCTCGGTTATTTTAAGACAACAAGATGCCTAAGTACACAATCTCAGGATGTTTGCACACTCTCTGTCCCTCGTAGCAGGGCCATCGGTGGTCCGGATTCGCCCCGTCGCCAAACGCTGTCGGCTAAATTGGAAAATTGTCTTCAGTGAACCTACCGTATACTTATTTATACCGTGCTTTGGTGAAAATGTAGGGCCCGAGACTTAAACCAAAAGGTAAGCATTTAAATTCATATACAAAATTATTAAATTTAAAACGTAGATTTCCTATATTATTTCTTATTGAAAATGAAAAGTATGCATCCTTAAGGTCAGTACTTGTAAAATAACATGCTGCCATAATAAGTTTCAGAACAGTCCGGTAATCTTCGAGTTTAAAATGTGTTGTTTTCAAAAAGGTTTCCAAATTTTTTAGATTCAGAATAAATCTGTGAGAAAAAAGGGCGAAAGAATTTTGCCTTTTTAATGTTTACATTTAGCTAAGGCTCCTTTTTTAAGTAATTTTACGATTGTTTGCTCACATTTGGACCTTTCTGAATTATTTATATTAATTTTAGGAGGTGAAAATTGTACAGGTTTTCTCTCAAAAGGAATTGATGTGCCTTTAACCCAGTTAAGAACCTTTTTATTTTTTGTTATGCTTTTCCAAGTATTTACCTTTGAACTGAACCCTCCCGAAAGACAAGAATTTAATTCCGGTATTAGTTGAATCTGGTCCCATTTCGTTGAAACTATTTCCGGAACACTGGCTTGGTGTTGTCCACGGGTATCTTTTTCCTTGGCCTGTTCTGTTAGTTAAATTAACTGCTGTTTGATCTAAACCTCTGATATCCTGAGAGACCTGGTTGGGGCTCCTTTACGAAGTAAGATTTTTAAACGTGGGTGCTACTTTTAATTCTCTGTTATTTATTGTCACCGCTTTTTCTGACTGAATCGATTCCTGTAGTTTTTGGCCAATCAAAAAATCATCGATAGGGCATTCGCCAACCACTTTTCGTTTTTCCTTCTTTAAAAAGGGTTTTAAAAGGAAACGTCGATGGTTTGACAGCTGGTGGAAATCATCGCATAGTAGCTGACCTATGTCAGCTAAGACTCGTAGTAAGTTATCTTCCTCTTGTAACTCGTCCCTTTTAGCGATTGTGTCTTATATTTTCGATATTAGGGCACCCGTAGCAGCTAATACACTCGCCACTTGAGTTTGTAGGTTTAACAAAAATTGTTCCTGTTTTTTTGTGTCTTTGGTTAGGCAAATGTCGATTTCCATATTTAGTTGGGGTGTTAAAGCGCAGTTTTTTGGAAGTGGCTATTTCTTAACAAGCTCCCCTACGGTATTTTTTATTAACTCCTTTCGTCATGTAAATCAGCTTCTTGTGTCGATTTAGAAGTGTCGGAGCCCAAAATGTCGTATGTGTTTTGTGGAACAATAATTGTGTGTTCCTGCGGTTCAGGATTGCTTTGCCGTTCATCTGTAACAACAGGAAAAACTATATAGCTCTGTAAATAAAGAAAATTTGACTGCAAAATGCATAAGTCGATTATTGCGAACATTTTTCAAAACAGGCCCAACATATCAGCATGATTTAGAATTCATCGACAATAATTTGCTTTATTATGAAATGACCTAAACATAAGCAAGATAGAAAATGAATTGCCTATGGTTTGATTTGTTACGTAATGGTAATGGCCCCAAAAAATCAGCAAGATATAAAATTAAGTGTCTATAGTTCGACTGATTTAACATCGTCCACAAAATAGGAAAGATATACTATCAATCGCCTATATTTTGATTTCTTGTAATGGCAATCAGCCAAAAATGCCATTATTTTTCTATTGCAGTAATAAACAAAAATATACATACGTATTGTGTAGGACCTACCTTCAAATTCTTCTGGATAACTATTTCCATTTACCACATTTTGAACTTCCGTCTGAATTTCCCTTAATTTTTCCATTATTTGGTTTTTCTAATCACTCTCGGTCGTAATACTGAATGGTCTTCCTCACTTTCCAAATCGGAAGTTGATAAAATACCTTTGCGATTAATTTTTGGCTTTTTTAAGGCAATAATTAATTTTATACAAAGTTATTTACAGGTGAACGAAAATGTAAATGTAACCGTTCCGCACAAAAGAAATCGAATGAATATTCGAGAGCAGGCAGGTAAGACACGACGAACGTTTTTTTTATCTTTGGAATTTTGTGACTAGTTGGCATGGATCATGTATATTACAATGTGTAATAATCATGAAGGAAGACAGCGACGAATAATAAATTTTAAGTTATAGTTCCGGAAAAAACCAATTTACGTTTAATTGATCATTGATTGGAGGATAGATTACAGATTGATTATAGTGTGTAGCTAGCCGCCGAGCCGGCCTACTTGGGAATAATACTAATTATATAAAAAAAAACAAAGAAAAAATAAATGTCATTCATTACGGAATAAAATTAATTTGGTGTTCATACTTCTTATTCTGTTTTGACGCAAGCCCTGGATTCTTTGGGTTACCTTATGATGAATTATCATCTTGAAGTGTCTCAAGACGAGTTTTATTTGTTTATGGCAGTGGCTATTCATGCAGTTCAAAAGAGTAATCGCCAAAATCAAATAGTCATATATGCCACTAAGTTATGGTATTTATTATTAGTATATTGCACACATATTTTATATCTTTGTCAAAAATATTTATTGTTTTATGGAAAAATCTAAAGTATTTTTCGGGTCCAGTTAACAATAGGGCTCTCAAAAATATTTTTTTTTCTAAAAAATTTTCAAGAAATTAGATATTTTATATTAGGTTTCTAATGGAAAAAATGCGGAAAAGCGATTTTTTGTGTTTTTTTTTATCTGAAACCTGAAACATATTTATATCGAGCTTACAGGATCCGTCGTTACGTTTTGTTTTCAAATATTTGAACACTTTATATATATGACCCTCCACTCGCTTCGGGAGCACAACCAACAAAAACTAAACCAATATAGGCGAAATTAGTTTCCATAAAAAAGGCAGTTCAGAACCAAACAAAACGAAGCGATATCACAGAATAGAAAATGTTGACAAATGGGCGCGGAATGTCAGTCACGCCATGCCGCCGGCCAGTGAGAGCGAAGATCGACTATATGCCTATGCAAATGCGTCCAATAGAAAATGAGTACGCTCGACTGGTTGCTACGCGTCGGAAAATAGTTCCAAATTGAAATATTAATATTATGAAAGAAAATTAATATTCCCATTTTTTTCTCATAAACCAACTTGAAATAGGTTGCTCTTATTATATCAAATACTTCTGTTAAGAAACTTTGGTAGCATTATGGTTAAGAATCACCTATTTTTCTGCTGTATGACATAT
The DNA here is from genome assembly GCA_016904865.1 of Pissodes strobi. Lineage (NCBI taxonomy): Eukaryota > Metazoa > Arthropoda > Insecta > Coleoptera > Curculionidae > Pissodes > Pissodes strobi. Next base: position 202,982 of record MU182134.1, read on the forward strand.
ATCAACAACTAACATTGAAAGGTTAATTAATTTTCGTAACGTTTTGCAACTAACAATTTTGGCAAAGAAATATCGGATTCTATTAACTCACTACACTTTAAACATGTAATAGCAAACAAGCAATAGCTAAAATAGGTACCTACTTTTCTAAAATAATGTTTGCAGAGCATGTCTATGAATTTATTTACTTTGCATGGAATCCCAACTAGCAAATATAGTTCCCAGTCCTTTTTAAAAAGCCACTGCCCCTAAAGTATAGTTCCTAGACCCACCCTGCCACTTAAAATATTACTCTATAGGAATAGTCACTTTGAAGTATATTTCGAGAGTGACCGGTTAGTGCCTACCTACTATAAAAGTCGAAAATAAACACCCCGATTGCAAGTGGAAAACATGTAATTTAAAGAAGTGGCTGGAACTACCCTAATTCGAATATGACACCATAATAGACCAAAAACCTTATAGTAATTTTTTAAAGTAGCGGTCACTAACAAGTGCTACCATAATGCCTCCGTTATATTTTTGTTACTTTATAGTAACAATTTAAGTTACGGGGTAGTGGTGGCCACGACACCTAGTTACTTCTAATTTATAGTAGCATTGAAAGTAGCAAAATGGCTACTGCTTCCTTCCTAGGTCACTATAAATTTAATGTTTCTATAAAGTCGCCTGTGGGTAGTTACAATTATCACTTTATCAATCTGATGATTTTAAAGTTCCAAAAAGGCAGAGTTGGCCTAATATATTATCGTTCCCGGTATTTTGTGGATGCATATGGAACTATAAAGTATTTTTCGGATTAAACGGCCATATTTTTTCGTGACTTTTAAGGAAAACAGCCAAATAGCTCAAACATTTTGCGTTTTCAAGCGAAATATACCTAGACTAAAGCTTTTTCCTTAGTTATTTTGTTACTTTGACGGTGGACTAATATTTTAAAATTTCACGACAGTTTCAAGCAAATTACTTATTTTATTACTATTGCAAATAATATAATAATTTGAAATGTTTTGAGAGGCGCTCGAATATTTTGTCATATAAACCCACTATTTTATTCAGTAAAGTCGATTGCGTTTTGGAATTTACCTACAAAAGGAGTTAAAGTCGCATGGTAAATAACAAAAAAATAATAATGGCTTCCATAATTATTTTCGATCATGTCATTTTTTTTTCCGAAGTGTGGAATTGCATGAAAAGGTCGTTTCGAATAAACTGTTAGTTTAACGAAAGTTCCACATATCGGTGGAAAACACTTGCCTGCCACGAACCCGCGACTAGGCAGCTTCGTAACAGATAAGTCGCATTCACTAGTAGGCTACTTTATAGTAACACATCATAGTAACTCTTTTACTGGCAAAAACTACCCAATACACTACCCGGCTTCTCAAAATCTTTCTCCATTTTGGTCGCAGTTACTTAGCAGCTACGAATATACGATGTAGCCGCCGATGGTCACCGCCCACTTTGTAGTGGCTTTGATAGTAGCAGTTACGTATCTTCCACCATAAATACTAGTTGGGATATAATATTTGGGTTCAAATGAAGTGATACTTTGTTTTCATGAATATGGCGGCCAGTTTTTTCTACACGAGTGCGCAGTTGTCGATGTGTGCGGCAAGAGGGAGTACCGCTGATTTCGTGAACAATGTGAAGTGGTGAAGTAGTGACATAGGGCCCAGTTTACATAAAGCTTCTAACGGAAAATAGGTATAACAGTTCGTATTTTTTGTGTTTCTAGTTTGTTTACAGTTTTGTATTATAAATGTTTATATGTTAGCATTATAACCTACTCGAGAACTTTAAAGCGGGAAATTTATATTTTAACATGCTCTATTTTTTAATAAATGTAATTTTTCTGTCACGTTATAAAAACAAGCTGCCGATTTTCTGTGATACAGACATACTCTTAGGTGTCATCAACAAAGCGCCGCAGTAGCGGTAAGTAATAGTATGGCTTGCGTACTATCTTAAAAGACAGGAAGGAAGAAGGGGGATAATGTTGGCGTTTTAATATATAGTAAACAAATCTGTCTATTTTTTTTACGTCTTTAACCCTATACAACTAGTCATGAGTTGAATCATCACTTATCGATGAGATTTCTGGGCGCTCTGTTATTTGTCCGATATAGTGTTGCCGGGCCGAGAGTAACCGAGAGTCTCGATATATATTCGACTGGATATAAATAGCGCGCAGAACGCATGTTTCAGTTCATTAATCACTAAGTGTTGATTTGTAAAGATCTATTAGTTTTAAAGTTATAAGAGTAGTTTAGTGGGTTTAGTTGCATGCAGTGATAAAAAATAAAAAGAGCATTATTTTAGAATAGTAAAAACTGTGTTTTTGTCAGAACCCAAGGGAGAAAGGTAACAATACGCTATAGCATGCCACAAAACATTTGATTACCGCGACCCGATCTACGACTACGAACTGTAATAACGCTCATAAACTTATAATGCAAATAACTATCAATATACTGGTTTCTAATTTGGGTTAGTTTAAAGTTAGCTCTTCTAGATTGAGGCAAGCCAAATCAAAATAGTATTATGATGTAAAAAAGAGACACATTCAAATGGAACTCAATCGCATGCACCTGATCGGCCGAAAGCTACAAAATACTAATATTACTAAGAATTTGTCAATGTTCTAGGGAAAAGCCAGTCTATATTAAATACACATACATTTCTGAAAATTTCATTTTCGCTCTCGAAATGTGAATAATGTTCACACCAATCAGGCATTGGCACAAAGTGGGAGATAATATAGCGAATAATCTAATAGCATCACCACAAATACCTGCCAAAGAAAGAACATTCGGAGCACCTGCAAAAGCTAAAAGAAAGCATTCAATAAATTTTAATTTTTATGATCATTAAAGTAGCCTTGTTGTTTTTCACGCCAAGATTGAGTTAAATATACCTAAATATACCACAGGATCTCTTGTAGTTTCTGTTAATGTTCCTTTGATCTTATGCATATTAGGATTTAATAAAAATTGTTTTCAGCAGTTGCTTTTAATTTTGAATTCTTTAATAAAAAGTTTTTAGATCTTTGCTGTTTTTATAAAAAAAGTAATACACCGCAAGCATCTTAAAAATCATATAAGGTACTATAATTATAGAAATATTTTTAAAGCACACAAAAAGCATGCTGTACCAATGATTATGTCAAAAATATGGTTCAAGAAGAATTAAGGTGAAAACTTAGGTGGCTTTTACGATCAGCTAAAAAACCAGTAAGACCTTAACTAGCTTAGTTATAATTAGTGACAAGACATCGACTGTTAACGGTAATTATGCCTACCTTAATTTAAAATACACAAGCTGAATCTTTCGCTTGTATGTCGATAATAATGTTTTACTTTGATAATTAATTATCACAGTCAGTAATCGGTATGAAATATTGCATGCAACAATTTCGCTGTGTTTTACAAATACCGCAAAATGTAGAAATTACTGGATTATATAAATTATTTGTTCACACATTATTGTTTGTGAATTATTCATGAGGTTTCATGGAATATATCAAATAATAGAATGCGTAAATAACTTTTAAATCAACACATCATTATCACCTACAGAAAATATGTATTTATATTATTTTGTTACCACCGAGAGGCGAAAGAAATTTAATAATAAGATGGGATCACAACGAACATTTGGAAATGGTTTTTTTGTGGACCACATATCATATTCCAGAAACATTGTTTTACCGCAAAATCGTTTGATGCCCCGTTAAATAAGAGTGGTCTCGAGTTCCCCGGGGAAAAGAAAAAGTGTGGAAACGTTTTACATTGATGCGATAACATCTTCGTCTCAGGAGTAAAGGGTAAGCCTTCAATACGTAAATGATAGGAAAAGATAAAAAGATTACAGAAAAATGCGGTAAAAAGCGATTTTTCAAGATTAACGATCATGATAACTTCCTTGCACAAGAATAGTAATGATAATTTGTTATTACTCGTGTTCCTCGTATGCTGTAGATAGGTTTAAAAAAGTTGTCTGTTAAAATTTGGTTATTTAATATCCCCATAAAATTAGCACTTAAAAAATAAAAAATACCATATTTTAAACATTGTACTATTTTTCCATTTTAAAGATATTTATGTGATTATTGACAAAAGAGAGCCATGTTTACGAGGTCCTTGCTTGAAAAATGAAACTGCCATGCGGCAGTCATAAAATGGCGAGGTAAGTTCTTAAAAAAAAATTGATGCGATTTCATGATTTCTCGCCTGTTGCTAAAATTACCGTTTTTATGACATCTTTGGTTTTTCAATATCAGCAGTAACCAGTTTTTAATAAACATAAAAATAACTCTAAAAAAATGTCGTGACCGATTCAACAACACTAGGTCTGGTTTTATACAGAATGTCTGGAGATTGGCATGGTAAGAGGTCTACTGTACCAAAACTTTCCCTTTTAGAGCGAAAATTATTGCTTGATAAAATGTTTGCTTCTCAACTAAAATAATGCCATAAATCCTTTAATTTATTTTTAACATTGGTTATTTTTTTATTTAAAAAGACTGCCTTATACGCTATATAGGCATGGTTCCAATTACAGAACAGGCAAAACTTCACATACTTATACAGGGTGTTTCCTAACCTCGGTAAAAAAATAAACTAATGAATCTCTACGTAATTATAAGAGGAAAATGTGGTATGGAATTTTTTCGTTTCAAAATGCAGGGTGTTGAAACAATTTTTTTTTTCGGGTTTTCCTTTTATTAATAATTAATGAAAAACGACATTCGAATAATATTTGTCACACCTTAATAGAGGGTTTGACCGCTTTATTTTGTGTTCATGTTGAACTTCTCAATTTGATCATAGGCGACTACTAGGATTTCGCAAAAATCAATAATACAGACCTGTTAAACACTAAAAAGTCTTATTTCATTTGATAAAATATTAATTTTTAACAAATTAAATTTCTTGCATTTTTCTCGTATCCCTTGCAGTTTTTGAGCAAGAAATAATTATATTTTTGACATTACAGGAATTGCTTTAAAAGATTATAGTGCCTAAAAGCTCTGAATAATGCACCCACCTGTAAAGTCAAATAATTTGCCGAAAGTGTCCCCCATGAGCCAGTAAACATCTATCTACGATTCGACGTGCAGGAGTTTGAGAAAGTGCAGGAAAAAAAACGTAATTGAATTCCATCGCCCGCAAAGACCAGTGGGCAGATGTTATTTTAGAATAAAATTTGGTGGTGAACGGAAAATAAAAAAAACAAAATTGCATTTACCCTATCTTTTTTCTATGGCAGTGAGACACACATTAAAGAGAGATCCACACTCGACGAGCAGTGTGTGTGCGAAGAAGTTGATTGACACGGTTGTTGATCAGCTGTAGGTTGTAATTTGGGGAAAACAGATGTCCTGGGAGTGAATTCCACAGCGATGCAGTGCTGCAGACAAAGGAGTCCTTGTAAAGCGATGGTCTAGGTGTGCGGTCTTGCCGTCTGTCGTGACTGTCTTATAGGCTCTGCTGAAAATTGTCTCTAAAGGTATGGTTCCGCTTGTGCGTCGGACGCATGCAGTGGCTGCATGCAACGGCCGCTGCGCTCGACCGAGAGACTCCTCATTCGGAATTACGAACAAGTGGTTTATCTTGTTCGGCGGACAGCTGCGTCGCACAGGATGAACCACTTGTTCGCAATTCTGAATGAGGAGTCTCTCCGTCGAACGCAGCGGCCGCTGCATGCAGCCACTGCATGCGTCCGACGCACAAGCGGAACCATACCTTTACGCGTCAGAAAATCTCGGTACTGGTGCGAATTGTATTAAAGCCGATAATGCGCAGTTGAAGTTCTACAGTTTCAATAGTCCAGAGAACGTGGTGGCTTGGTGACCATGGGTCAGGTCCACATCTACCTGTCCAATGATCAGGGTATTGTTGATCCACTTGAACAACTGCTGCAAAGTGAGGGGGACCTTATTTCTTTAGAGTTTTATTCTGAAGTCACGTTAAACAACTTGTCTACACTACTCCTATTGAAAATATAGAAGAAATTTAACTGCGCATTTTTAACGTGTTTAATATGATTCGCGCCAGCCAGCACCGAGATTTTTCGATTCGTAAGAGACAACTTAGCACTTCAAATATATGGGTGTTTACTGACTCACGAAGAACACTTTCAGCAACTTATTTGACTTTACATGTGGGTGCATTATTTAGAGCTTTTAGGTGCTATCATATTTTGAAGAAATTTCTGTGACCTGAACAACAGAATTATTTTTTACTCAAAAACTGTAAGAGATACGAGAAAAATACAGGAAACTTAATTTGTGTAATATGATTTTTTTATCAAATAAAATAGGAATTTTGAGTATCTAACAGGTTCGCACATTATTGATTTTTGCGAAATTCTAATAGTCGTTACCCGGATCTCCGCCAATGAACTAATTGAGAAGTTCAACATGATCACAATATAAAGTGCTCAAACCTTTTATTAAGGTGTGACAAATGTTATTCGAGTGTCGTTTTTCATTAAATATTAATAAAAAGAAAACATGAAAAAAACATTTTTCATCACCCTGTATTTTGAAAACGAAGCGACATTCGAAAAAATTTTATATCACATCTTTGTCTTACAATTACTTGAGGATCCACCAGTTTAATTTTTTTACCGAGGTTAGGAAACACCCTGTATTATGAAAAAGCTTTGATTGTAGACGAACGAGATCTACTATTGCCTATAGGCGATGCCAGGATAAATTCTATGAGTACTGTTTTCGTATTGCATTAAATTTTCCAGAAAATATTCTAAAAAATCCATAGGAAAAATCTTTACGGCCGACTCTGTGTATTTTACCGAATTAGCGCAATGGCTAGCTCTAAAACTACATAGGACATGTGATAGTGATAGTTTTCCAAAGCCATGGGGTTTCCAGATTTTAGGGCCTACTCTGGATAGGTCGAGCCTATGGTTTGACTTGACTGAATTTATTGGGGACTTCAACTCTAAAATAGGGCAAAACACTGATGAGGATATCCCGAACGTTGGTAAATTCGGTCTTGGCCAAAAGAACAGCAGAGGAGAAATGCTTATTAACTTATGTAGAAAGAAATACCTATTTTGTATGAACTCTTTCTCTCAAAAACCTCCGCAACGAAGATGGACCTGGAAAAGCCCGAACGGTATCGTCAGAAACGAAATCGATTACCAACAGAAAAGATATATGGCAAAATGTTACTGTTCTTAACCGATTCGATACCAATAGGCTCCAATAGCGACCACGCACCGTATTGTTGGGGCAAACCTAAAAATAAACACAAGTTTTGGAAGAAATCAATAAATGCGCCAGAAAAACTACCCAACGATAGAGGTGCTAAGCAGAAACAAAGACCCATTCCAACGCACTCTAACCACCAAATTAGGGGAATCAAGAACACTCCTGAAATTCGGAATGGACGAATTGTCGGAACACATCGAGAAGAGCATTCATGTTGCAACCAGTAGCGTGCCGTATAAGGGGCCAGGGGGGGCGGATGCCCCCGCCCTCTATCTAACCCGCCTCAGCGTCCTAATGCAAACTGCAAATGGCTTATCATTCGGCACTCTCGAAATAGCTCGCCCCTCCCGCCCTTATACCCACGGCACGCTACTGGTTGCAACTAAGGGAATATGCTCAAAACAAAAAGAAAGCTCAAAGAAAATTAGCACACACACAAGAAACTTAATGGAACTAAGAAGAGGAATGGATAGAGAAACACAGGGTTTTAAGGCGATAAATAAAGTTATCAACAAGAATATCCGGAAAGATATGAGGGACCACAAAACAAAGCTGATAAGAAATACAACAGAAGATAACAGAATCATGAAGTTTCTCAGATCCAAGCTATCAAACGGAAGGCCAAAAATGACCAAAATAAGAAACAAGGATGGTCTCATAGTGTAATCGAAAAGAGATCGCAAACGCTGTTCAGGACTTCTATAAAAAGCTGTATAGTTCTACAGCCCACGTTAATCACTATCAAAAATTCAAAACGTGGGATCGGAAGAAGTTCCAAAAATAGATACAGTCGAACTTTATTTATAACTTACTTTAGAGAAAATTACATTTTGTAATTAAAACAAATCGTTTAATTTACAAATTAACAGTTAGTTCTTATAACAAAAAAAATGCTATTTATACGTTTTATCGTAGAGCTTTTTTTTAATGGCAAACCCAGGCACGATTCACGATCACACATTTTGGCGCTAATTTAGTTGTTGTTTGGCAGTACCCCCCACGATACCCTTATTTCAATGGGCGTACTTAACAAAAGCATTATTTACACTCGATTGGTTAAATACACAGGTGTCTGAGTAATACGGGTAGATGAAGAATCATAATAGATACAAAAACATGATATACTGATTGTGATGTGTATTTAGAAACATGTAAGTAGGAAAGTGAGTTTATGCAACAACGCATAGTTAGTTGAGGTAGAAAGATGATGGGCGTTTGCATATCACGTCATGGAGGGCTTGATGCTTAGATTTGTTGTAGTAAATAAATATAAATATAATGTTTCATATGTAAGGGGAATCGATGCACTAGATAATTCACTCACTAATTAAATCAAAACACTCAGTTAACGAAATATCAAATACGAATAGTACTCCTAGGCAAAATCATTACTCCCCATCTCTCTTTCTTATATAAGCTCCAACTGCTTCGTCAGATTTTGGATTGGTCATTCGATGCGTCGCGTCGGCAGCTAGGCTTCATTATCCCAATAATGTGCAGTGGGTTACCCTCCGTGATCAGATATATTTGCAGAGATGCTACATTTCACGCTAAAGTCGGCGAAATCTTGAAACAAAAAGAATACCGCTAATTGAAGGAGTTAGGCAGGCATGCCTATCAAAAGTGCTTTAAATAACTCTCAATCACTCAAAGTTAGCTGACTAGTTGATGCAACAACTAAGATTATTAACCGATTTAAATAAAGCATTGGAAATTAGTGAGCTGAAAATAAAGTAAATTAAGCCGAAATAATGAGCAATGACTCAAAAACACAATGATTGACGAAACAATATTTGAAGTATTACTAAGTATGTTTAATTCGGACACACAATAAAATTAACAGCTCACGTGGGTACGTGTCGAAATCAACTGGTTTGGGCAGCGTTTGCAAAATTCGATTAAATTCTTATAGATATACCGTTGAGCCTTAAATGTAAAGTATACGAGGACACGTGCTTCCATTGCAGACCTAGAAGTTGACAACCGGCAACATAATTGCCAAATGGAGACAGGTGCAGATAAAGCAGCTCAGGTGGGTACGTGGAAATCAACTGGTGTGGGCAGCATTTGCGAAATTCGATTAAATTCTTATAGATATACCGTTGAGCTTTAAATGTAAAGTATATACGAGGACCACGTGCTTCCATTGCAGACCCAGAGGTTGACAAGCGGCATTATAGTTGCCAAATTGAGACAGATGCAGCTAAAGAGGGGAATAGTAAGACCACAAATAAAGTTGATAGATTACCTCAGAACGATAACTGAAAAAAGTGGATGCGAAGGGCACAAGGCAAAGCATTTTGAAAATGGAAAAGTACATTATATCCAGCACTGGATGTGTCAAGGCTGAAGTACAAGAATAAGACAGACAAGCTGACTATGGTTTTGTTTGATTAAACAATATTTTAGAGCATAGCCATTAAGTTAGTGATATTATTAGATCTTAATTACTTTTAAAAGTTCACTAAACTCTACGCAAATAAACTAAAACCATACTCCATTGATAATCAATTAAATATCGGAAAGAGCACATTATGGCCTGCATTTTCTTAAACAACACCAAATCAACTAGGGTAGGTTAGGAGAAGTAGCAAAGTGGAAAAAAAATCAAAAACCTTAAATAATAGTATATTATTTTATATGGAGGAAAAGTGATACTTTTCATGGCGCGCTCGTGTTTAACAGCCGAACGGAGTGAGGCTGGTAATAGAGAGCAAGCCATGAAAAGTAACTTTTCCTCCAAATAAAATATGCTGTTTTTTCTTCAAATGTCAACAAATTAATGCAAAAACATCTCTTAATAGGTATAATATCTAATTATTATTAAAGATAAATGGGTTCGCAAGGCGGCTTAGACCACGGTCGTAGGTGGCCTTGCTTAGACCGGTGTCGGTGAATATAATATAACATAAAGCTGTCAGTGGACACTGTCAACAATAATTATTTTTTTAAGATTACGTCTCCGATTGCGTTTTAATTCCGTATTGATAATCAGTTATTGAGTAGGTTCGATTAAATAATAACCAATTTGTTCCTAAATTAGTGATTTTAAGAAATGCAGTCACAAATTGAGTGATAAATCCAAATTGTACTTTAATAAATCTTGAGTTGTTGACGCTTATTTTGCTGTCGGTTTGTATTGTATCTACGTTGCTATGACAACACTTTTACCTCCGCCGGCGGAAAAGTGAAAAGTAAAGCTCCGGCGGAGGAAAAACGAAACTTCACGGCCGCCTACACAGTCGAGTAATGATAGATTTACTGACGTTTGAAGAAAATAGTATATTATTTTATATGGAGGAAAAGTGATACTTTTCATGGCGCACTCGTGTTTAACAGCCGAACGGAATGAGGCTGTTAATAGAGAGCAAGCCATGAAAAGTAACTTATCCTCCAAATAAAATATGCTGTTTTTTCTTCAAATGTCGACAAATTAATGCAAAAACATCTCTTTTTAACAGAAATAATAATAATAATTATTAAAGATAAGTGGGTTCGCAAGGCGGCTTAGACCGGTGTCAGTGAATAGGCACAGGTTGTTGCTATAGTAATGTAACATAAAGCTGTCAGTGGACACTGTCAACAATAATTATTTTTTTAAAATTGCGTCGCCGATTGCGTTTTAATTCCGTATTGATAAGCAGTTATTGAGTAAGTTCGATTAAATAATAACCAATTTGTTCCCAAATTAGTGATTTTTAGAAATGTAGTGCAAAAATTGAGTGATAAACACAAATTTTAGTTTAATAATTCTTGAGTTGTTGACGCTTGTTTGGTTGTTTGTTTGTATCTATGTTGCTATGGTAACACTTATACCTCCGCCGGCGGAAAAGTGAAAAGTAAAGCTCCGGCGGAGGAAAAATGAAACTTCACGGCCGCCTACACAGCCGAGTAATGACGGATTTACGGACGTTTGAAGAAAAAATCGCATTATTAATAAGAATACTATGGGGAGTCATGAAAAGTGAGTCATACTGTATACTGTATATAATTTTTTTACTAATAGCAGCGAATAACAACTACGATAAGAAGATTCACTCTACGCGGCGGCACGTCAACGGTATGTCTCCTTCCCCGCGCGAAAACTAGCATGATACTGGCATGTGACCTTTGGACCCGGCGCACACTGGTCGAATTTCTAGGAAAGCTGGCCATAATAAGGTTTACCAGAAATAAGATATAAAAGTAATTAAGTATTACACGTTTAATATATCGTGTTTTAGACAAATAATTGTTGAATTTTTTGCTCATCATCTATATTTATATATAGGGAGTATCAATTATCACAGACGATAAAAATCATGTATAAAGATCATTTGTATGTTCTCAAATCGTTCTAAAAAATGATTTTGAAAATTAAGAGCTCCTTCGTGGTAAAAAAGGGTTTTAAATTTTTAATTCGATTATCCAAATTTTGATTTTGCAACGGTTAATTCAGGAGTCTTACGAGCAAAATGATTGTTAAGCGGACGACAGAAACGCGTTGATGAGGGCCTGCAATTTTGCCATACATGTATTTCAGAGTTATCGCTATTTTTAAAAATTAATCTAATAGGGACGAAACTAGTAAAAAATATAGGAGCGTCAGTGCAGCTGTTGTTCAAAAACACTTGATTATATACTCATATTTACAAATTAAAACTAAATTATAAATTTTTTTTCTGCTGATTCAGCCAAATTATTTATTACCTCTTTTTTATAATAACATCAGTCTTGCATCAGCAATAATGATTCTACCTAAATTTCAGCTTCAGTTTCACTTACTACAATATTATGGGATTAGGGGTGGGCGACAATAATCGATTATTCGATTCACTTTTAAGATATTACCGATTAATCGACTTATCGATTAATATTTCAGAAAATATCGATAATCGATTATTTCGATTAATCGATTATTCAGTTATTTGCCAAAATATTAAGCGTTTAATCGATTATCCAATTTCTTGCCCACCCGTACCGATAAATTTACAACAGATATAGCTTTTAAAATTCCAATTTAATAATGCGTTGCGTTAAGGGTAATTTAAATGACATTTGAAAATACTTTCAGTACAACATATGAAGCAAAAAAAACAGAGAAACGTAAATGCTCAAACAAGACAGCAGCAGGGAAAACTGCTCACGTTACAAACTTAGCCAATAAGGGATCATTTCGACGCGCCATTTTCTGATAATCTGGCTTCAGTTGTTGCACAATTAGGTATAACACAACACATAACCTCAACGGAGTGTTCGCACGTTAGCAGTATAGTATATCAGTCTTTATCTTTTTATTATGTATTTGGGCAAAACTATATGATAAAAAGGATCACTCTCCGCGGCGGCATGTCAACGGTGTGTCTCTTTCCCCACGCGAACACTAGCAGAATATCGGCAGGCCATGATACAAATAAAACAATCAGGCGACCTTTGACGCGGCGGCCATAGACAGCTCATCCTTTTCTTTTGTCAGATTAATTTTCATGCCTAAATTCTAGAGTTGAGTCAATATTCGATATAAGATAATATCGCTATTTTTTAGTTGTTTTGTATTACAAAATAGGAATGAAATATACAGTAAAAATATTGTGCGAAACCTTTAACCAGTTTTAAAATCACCCAAAACGCCAAAATTTAATTGAATATTAGAAGATGGGGCAAATTCGAGCAACATTTTCTTCTTGATGTCTTTTGTCAGAATATTAGTATTCGGAAATATGGTGAAATCATTAACACAAAATCAAAATCTTTTCAATATTAGTTATTACATACCTTGAGTATTGTTATCAATAATAACTAATTAAAAACGTTAACAGATTTTTGAAACAGCCAGTTGAATACAAACTTTATCAAAATATTTATTTGGTGATAATAATAAAAAAAACCATAACGTAAGTTTGACAGGGCGCTGCAAACAATTCAGAAGATATCAACTGTGTTTTTACAAAGCCAAATAGAGTATTAGAGTGCTATAAATAATTTCGTCATAAATTTGATTAGATATAACGCAAACGAAAATATAGTTTATGGCCAGCTTTTATTTAAATTCAACCTGTGTGCGGCGAAGTTCGCCGAACGTTGCCAGGCAACGAAGACGATTCCTTTGTAGCGCTCTCTTGCCATTAAGTGGGCCTTCTTGTCATAGTTAATATTCGCTGCTAATAGCACTGATACAATCCTTATCATTATTTCAATTAATTAGGTTTTGAAATTAATCATTTCCTACCCATTTTTCAAATAATCCGAAATGACAACTAGTTGTCAAACTAACAAGTTGAAACTTAAATGATATTTTCCGTTTCATTATTGACCTAGGTTTTTTTTAATATTATTATTTACCTAGGGTGAGAAATGTTACTTCTCATTTGAGGAATGGAGTAAATAATGGTGATTTATCATGTTAGTAGTAAAAAAACAATATTACAGACATTTGATTTGACATTGATTTTGATTAAAACCTTTACTTGTTTTTAAATCCAAATCAAAGCTTAACACGAACCGATTTCGAAATTATTTTTCAATATCAAATGCTTGTTTTATTTATTATTCAGAACCTTTGGCAAAAATTTAGTTCTGATGCAAAAGACGATCTACGATCAAAATGCTGCGATCTAATAACAAATTATAAAAAACAATTTTAAAAGAAACATCTCAAACAACAAACAAAAAATATTCATAAATCTCTAAAACAAAATAAAAATTTGAAAGTTTTGAGGCCTGATAAATCTAACAAAACCGTAGTTATGTTTGAAGGTGAATATGATGAAAAGATTAATAACTTATTACAGGATAACACTACATATATAGAGCTGAAAAACGACCCCACAAATATCTACCAAAAAAAAACAATGAAATAATAACACGGTGGGAAAATAAAATATATATATCGCCAAATATAGCAAAACAACTAAAAATACAAACCGCACAACCACCAAGGAAGGATCTACGGCTTACCAAAACTACACAAAGAACGAATTCTTCTCAGACCAATCGTGGCATGTACCCAATCGCCTTTTGAAAACATATAAATTAAAAAAAAATGTACAAAACATTATAAACCAAAACGACTAATACATAAAAAAAATCTGTAGATTTTAAAAATAAAATCAAAAACATTGTCATACCACAAAACTATATCCTAATATCCTTAGGTGTAATTTCGGTATACACAAATGTTCCAATATGGCGAAAAATATAATACCAAAAAAATGGGATAATATTAAAAAATACACCTATATGCCTTTAATGCCCGGTTTCTGAAGTACCAGATATCTTGTGCATAAAGTTGTGAAGCCAATATTTACTATGGTTACAATTGCATTAACAATCGTTGTCATAGGAAATATTTGAAGAATAAAGTTATCCATACTTTCAGAAACTGGGCATAAGTGAATTCTTAGAGGCAGTGGAACTTACCTTAAGATCAAGTTATTTTGGCAGGGACGTCAAACTGGTGAGAGCAGTTTGATTACGGGGAGTGACGCCCCCGCTATTCCGAGTTGCCACGGGATGTGGCCCATCAAATCCCATCGTCCTCCCCCAGACTGGAGAACACCGAAGTACAAAGTCTGGAGCTGATCAATGACAGTTTGTGACAAGGGGGGCTGCATTGTATTAGTTGGCAGGGACGTCAAACTAGTGAGAGCAGTTTGATTACGG
>MU182134.1:232862-255135 GCA_016904865.1 Pissodes strobi
ATAATAAAACTGATCTAAAGGCGTAATATCGGGGCTTCATGCACGATTACTTTTGCGTAATAGCCGAAAAATTAACAAAAAATCTAAGCGTACCTTTGAATACGTTCTGATAGCTGTCAACTATATTAAAGCAAAATTCCTTGTATTTATTACCTGAGACAAAGTTTGCTATATAAAATATAAATTCCCACACTCTCCAAGAACGCAAAACCAGCTAGACCCCTCCCCCTCGTCCTGGTCGAGGAGCCAGCTACCGCCGATGCATTCACATACACACGGTATTTGACGGTACAATGTACAAAATTTACAGAATATGCAGGTATCTGCGGCACGCTTGTGATCTCAATGCATCAAAGTTCCGACAGTGAATGAGGTAACTTATATTAATTCGGTAAACTTTGTTTCAGATATACACGAGATTAAGTAAACAATGATATATTATTTATTTAATCTCTGAGACATATAAAGAACACACATGTTTCTAGTGAGGATGGGTTTTCCGAGGGTTCTTCTAGATATGTTATACGCAGCTTCAAATGTACCTTTTCAAGCAATTTGTACTTCATGGCAAATATATGATTTTTACCAAGCTTGACTAACGTCAAAGGGCATGATTTGAATGAACCATCGAATTTCCGGGCAATTTCGCTATTGTCTTAAACCGGCAGTAGCGAATAGTAATTAAATCTCAGATGGGAGCACAAATGACGCAATGTATAATTTGTTGCAAGTACTGTGCTGCCATATCAATATGGCTAGACTTTCCGCATACGAGTTACAGAATTTTGTCGCGGAAGCTTGACCGTTATGGTTTCAGATGGGTAACTCTTTCTGGGTATGAATAGTATTTGACGGTACGGATTTAAATGGTAGATTTTTGGGAGCTATACTTTTCTCTGTTCCACATACGACCTTACTAGTATAGATACTAGTGGCAGATTTACTCTTTTTGCGGATGACATGAGTATTTTGTGCAAATGCCCAGTACAGCAGTAGCAACTGACTTGGGACAAGTATGGGATCTTTGTGACTCGCAATAACATGAACTAACAAAAGCATTTAAACCATTAATTAGTTATCACTCCTAAGTTTGAATTTGAACTTGAAGAATATTATTTAAACATTTAAGACAAATTATAAGCAGCTCGAGCGAACAGCGTAGGCAATTATGAACCTTAAAGTTGTAATGGTCAGCAGATTTTATAATATAAATAGTAAAGCGAACCATTAGTCTGACAAGCTGTTTCTCACCTGTTTCGCTCTAATCATTGCTGCAATTCACAGAGACGTGGCTCTGAGGTACTAAAGTCGAATCTACGATACATCTGTCAAAATCCTAAGTCAAGTGATTTTTAAAGTTAAATAGTTACAGTGCCTTAAAGTGCTGAGTGAAATTAAGACAGACTAAGAACACTTAATGAATTACTTAGCGAAATAACCAAACTTAAACATAAATTAAAATACAACACCGCTCTTAAAGAACTTTATTATAATACACTGACCAAGACCTATAAACAACTAAAACCATACCTCAAGACAAAAATAACATGCGTGTTTTAGTAATCGGTTATAATGTAAATTGATTATCATTAGTCTTTGACTAATAGACATTGCTTGTGTCTAACGCAATTCAGCCATTAAATCCGCTGCATGATTTCGATGATAGACACCTACGCTTCATGCAGCCGCTTTTCAAAGCGGCTGCAAGAAACTTCAGCAAAAATTTTTTGCTAAAATCTGCTGACAGCTTTTCAACGTTACTGAATTGTGGAATATATACGGAATTTGCAGTTTGTTTTGTTTTTGATTGTGAAAGTAAAATGGACCTGTCAAAGAAAATGGCAGATGGTTTTAGATCGCGAAAATAACGTCCTCATTAACGGGAATATCATTGTTTTGGAAAACCGAAATAGTAAGTAGGAACAAGTGAACAAAGTGAAAATACGACCAAAGTGTTGTACCTATAGCTCTAGAGGGAAATCGGAAAATACTTGTTGCTTGATAAATTGGATATTTCATGAGTTCCGGAATTATACAACTTCGAAGACGTGTCTTTGATAAATAATTCCAAAATAAAAAATCTTCAACGTTCATTATGAAAAATTGCTACATTGTTATTTTAGGTTTGTTTGCACAAAGTACCAATAAATTATTCAAATCGGCCAGCAAAATTGAAAGCGCTGTATGCAGCCCTTTAAATTGTGTCCTTTAACGCTGAATTGCATAACACACAAGCAATGTAATTGTTTTACCGAAGTGTTTTCTTTATTATCTCTGGTCATCTAACATAGATCCATCTGTAATCTGAGCTGCATAAACTGCACGCCAATCAAGGCCCTGACAATAGCCAGCTTCATTTCTTTTAGATACAGTATCGACGATTTAGTAATTGGTAGGGATATTCTCAAAACGAAGAACGAAGCCAAGTTTTTTGGTTTGGTTATTGCTAATGTGCTCAAGTTCGACAGTCTTTGTTGATCTGAGAAACCGTATTTTTTTTCATCAACCTCAGGAATTTGATGTCGACATTGGAAGGTCGATATAATATGTTCTAATTAAGTTTCGCTCACGATATGGTATCAGCTGATTAAAATGCTCCTTGTCATCCAGGTAGATATATAGGCAAGCCAGAGCATTCTAACTATTACTAGCTTGTATATTTTGGAGACTACCTTTGTATTATATTAACCAGAATTAATTTCTAAATGTAGATTTCTAGCATTTATATTTACTCATCTACATAATAAAGAGAATTATCTTTACCTTCTTGCTAGTATGTATAAAGAAAATATATACATATTTAACAAATCAGCTCGTATTTTATTCGGTAAACATCCATTCTGTGTTATAGCTTTAAACCATAAATTTCATCGGTCTTGTAAATATTATGTTTGCCTAAAGTCTTGGGTAAATATTCCACTGTTGTATTCTCTGTGGCAATCGATTTACTGAAAAGGATACATAGCAATTAGCTTTTCATAATATCACATTGGTGTACATTATTTACACAATTTTTCTTACTAAAATTAATATTGACTTACCATTTGTGTGTTGCAAGATCTCAGTTCAGCCGAGGTACACACTGCTTGATGACTTAAAGCTAAGGGTCGGGCAAATAGTTAATATTTCGATTATAGGACGGTTTCCACTTATGACGATATACGAATAATGCTTTTAAGATAACAATTTCAGAATCGGGTAGGTTGTTTTCTGACTACTACAGGTCTCCTTGTGATGGCATATAACATGAATAAAAGCTTTGTTTTACTAACTTCAGTCACAATCCGGAAACCTTCATCGAATAAAATAATTAATGGAATTTTCGGTTCTTATCAGATTACAAATAATTGCTAAATGTTACTTAAACCGTTCAATTCCTCAAAAATCTTCTAGATAAAATCCTCCTTTACCCCTTTTTAACATTCTTCTTTAAATTTTTCCGATATTTATAAGTCATACTTCTAACCGTTTCTCGTTTTACGGATGTTTATTTTTACTTTAATTATAATAATTTGGTAGCAGAATATATTGATTCTGAGCATGTCTTCTCGTTAATTTATAATTTTGAAGTTCTCCAAAAATAATTTAATACAAATTTAGTTTTTCAAAAAAGTTATGTTGTATATCGACAGTTTATTAGAATATTTCCGAAAAAGTAAACCAGAAATTTTCCTCAATCTTTTTTGGCTACTTAACCTAATATGATTTTTTTTATAACTGCTGCTGAAATTTTAATATAAAGTCTACCATCTCTTGATCACACCCTATCAATTAACTTAAATTTTAATAAAGGTTATAAGTCTTTTTTCTTGGAGCCAGTGAACTTTTTTGATCTTATATCTGCTATAACATTGCCCTGATAATCTTGTAATCCCACTTGTTCATCTTTATAATTGCTGTCTATCTCGGGGTATTTTCCTGATGTCTTTAAGGTTAGTAAGTGGCGCCTGTTTTCAAAAATGGTGACCTATCTTACGTGCTAAAGGGAGATCCTATCGCGCTCGACGAGCGGTGTGTGAGCAAAGATGTTGATTGACACGGTTCTTGAACAGTTGTAGGTTGTAATCAGTGGGAAACAGATGTTCTGGAAGTGTGTTCCACAGTGATGCAGTGCGCCAGACAAAGGAGTTCTTGTAAAGCGATGTTCTAGGTGTTTCTAGTTGTACGACGAACTGGAGCGCTCTTGAGGTCTTTCCTGACGCCAGGGGCAGGATGAGGAAGGCCAAATCCTGGGACCATCTGCGTGAAAGTATCTGTAAAACAGAGACATCTCGGCCACATGTCTGCGGTGTTCCAGACTATCCAGATTCCGGGTCGCCGACGAGACGCACAGCTCTCTTCTGAATGGAATCCAGCAGCTTTAGGGTGTGCTTTGGTGCGGCACCCCAGATATGTGAGCAATATTTTAAGCATGGTCTTATTTGCGCTTTGTAGAGCAAGAGCAACTGCTGCGGTGTATAGAGTTTTTGGGGTTTATGGCGGTCGCTTCGGACAAAAAGTCATATTTCGAACTTATCGGGTATGTAAGTCGTAACCAGGATAGGGGTAGTTTACTGTTGTTGTTGTTGTAGAACGTACTTGTGTTTCTGTAAGGGCTAGTATGTGTGGTCCACTTGCTTGTAGATGTTGGTGTACCGAATTTATGTTTGTATTTAGGCCTCGTATGTTGCAGAAATCTATTCTAAATTGGTTCGGTATCTTTGCTGAAATGCGGAATGAAGGGCTCCCAGGCCCACCCAGCGCCCGGAGATCCGAATGACCGGGGAGTTTACCTCAGGAATATTTTGATCCTGGAAGCACCATCATGTCCATATATTCCTACTACTACTCAGTTTTAAATGTATTGTTTCAAGTGTGGATCTACATATTGTGGTACGGGAGACAGTAATTTCATTTTTATTATACTAATAAATGTTATACAGCATAATTCGGTTTAGGAATTTAGATCGAGGGTTTCTCTGCCATACTCTTTTCCTTCGTGAATTCCAGGCTGACTCCGGCACGTTAAGAAATTAGGTGTATTAGGAATCTGCGTTTAAATTTACATGACGCGCCTTTCTCTCAAATTTCCCTAATTCTGTTACTGTCGGACGCAATTAGAGTAAGTAAAATGTGCAAGATATAACAATAACACAACGTAGGTATTGGTCTTCTTTTTAAATCTATTATGACGATCATCGGCAAAATAAAGACAAGCAGTCTCATGAAACTATGTTGAACTGACCCGGATATGTTATATTACAGATTTGGTACCGCGTGACCACGATGCGTTTATTCGACGGAAAATGAGGAAATTTGAGTGAGAAGGTGTTTAATTTTCTACATAAAACAGAAGAACCCAAGATTAAAGGAAGGATAAGTTTCTAATTAATCCTAGTCATTAAAATAAATACATGTATAGACATGTATATTTCAAGTAAGTAAGCATTTGTTATTTTTCTGAACGAATAAACATGTGCAAAATTAAGATCGACGTCGATTGCAGTACGAAACGTATAAAAACAAGCCTTTCGACAAGCCTTATTATTTTTGTGCCAAAATACTTCCCGTGCTCTACGTTGTTATGACACCCAATTCTGAAATGTACACATGAGATTTTAGTTTTTTTTTTCAGGCCTAAAATGTTTCGATATATTATTTGCCCAGATATAAATGTAATATTTGTTTCTAATTTACAAAACCAATTGAAAAGTAATATCAGTACGGATAGCAGCATCCTATTTAATTATTGCTTAGGGGTGATATCACTAAATCTAAATTAAAGAAGATATTTACATCTTTATAACATATCAAAATATGGCTCAATAAATATTTTGAAAAAAGGATTATTCGACAGGCTCTTAAAAAATTCACATATCACACTTATTCAGATCCGGATTGTTTTATATAACATATAAATAATAATATTTTTGCTGCGATGTTTTGACATTGTAAGTGCATTTAGGTATATAGAACATGCAGAACTACTGATGTTAGTATATATTATATTGCATATTTGGGCTACGTTGACACCCAGATATATTAAATCAGCATATAACTATACTATAACTTATTGTTAGCGGTTTTTAGCTATCTCTTAACTCTTAACGCAGGATTGTGTTGCGAAAAGTGATAAGGGGAACCAAGCTAAAACTTAAGAAGCAGGACTGATTTTAAACCAAGTTTATGTCCGCTTGATTTGGCAGCTCTGCTGTCGATTTTAAACTTCTCTTGTTTGTTTTTTGACTTGTGGGGCTACAATCCCGTCATTTTGGATGATCCACAGTTGTCATAACATGCATATGGTTTTTTGTTAATTTTAAATTAATGCTTCGAGTCGAAATAAAAATAAATAATAATAATAATAATAATTCGTTAGTCTGAGTTATGCAAAACGTTCGTTTCTTGACGAGCAAAACTAAGAGATAAATGCGCCCTTGGTTGGTTCATTTGGATTAGTTAAGAGAGTGCCGCGCGTAGTGCGTTTATTTTGTTAGTTTGGGTTAATTTTAGTGTTGTGTTAGGCAGAGTGGTTCAAGCTTGCAGCCCGTTTGTCTATTGACATTGGTTAATTATTAGGATTAGTCCGGGTTAGTTTTAATTAGTCTTGGTTAGATTGAGCTAGTTTAGTGTAGATTAGTTTGGGTTAGTTTGAAGTAGTGTTTGAATAGTTTATGTTGGTGTTGTTTAGTTTGGAGTAATGTTTGGGTAGTTTGGGGTTGGTGTCGGTTAGTTTGAGGGTAGTGTTTGATCCGTATGGGTTAGTTTTGATGAGTTTGAATTAGCTGTGGTTAGTTTAGTTGCATAGTTAATTTGACAAGTTGTTATTCTATTTTTTTGGAACATACCTCTGACCTGGGGCATTCATCTACCTGTTAAAATTGGAAGCCTGCTCGGAGTGAAGGTTTACGCATGTGTATGCATATATGTATATGTGTGTATGCGAATATGTACAAATATATATATATATATATATATATATATATTATATATATATTAAATGAAAATAATAATCGGTAATGGCTTGATTGGAACTGTTTACTGCTGGTCTATGATCCTAAAATATTATTCTATTAGACCTGATACATTTAGGTTTGAGACACCCTATATATCTGTAAAGAAAGAAAAAGAGAAAAACAAGTCATAAATTGAAGTCGGGTTTTGCGACTTTATTTGGAGGAGATCCGAAAGCGTATGGCTCGAGAACGAGGATAGATAGTCAAAAGCCAGCGCAGTGTACGGTTTATTTTGGTGATTTGTTTTGCTCCTGTGTTTTAACATGTGATCACAGGTTAGTAAAATAAAACTTATAATATTATTATTAACATAATTTTGTATAAGTATTTCTTTTATTTTCATGGATAGTTCATATTTGATGGCATAACATGTGTACATATTTAATGAAATCGTTTTATGCCCTGAAAAACACTGCCTTAAATGAAAACAGAAAATGTATTATTTGCTGTCTTTTCATGCTATAGGATTTTAATTTTAGTATGACTGAGAGTTTACGCAAAGGTCTTGATGAATCTACTAACCATTTTTACCCTGACGGGAGAATATCCTAGTTATAAATGTAATGATCATTATAGAGATATTGGCCCAATTTGCATCTAAATAGCTGGGTAGCCTCTGTAATCCAGGAGCTCAGCACCTTACAGCGACGTCTGGCTAACTAACAACAACCCCTTTAGTTTTAAATGTATTGTTGCAGGTGTGGAACTACGAATTGTGGTACGGGAGACAGTAATTTAATTTGTATTACATTAATAAATGTTATACAGCATAATTCGGTATAAGAATTCAGATTGAGGGTTTCTCTGCCTTACCCTTTCCCCTCGTTAGTTCCAGGCTGAGTCTGGCACGTTTTTCTCTAATAATTTGACGCGTTTTCTTATTATTAGGTGTAGTAGGAATCTGTGTTTCAATTTACATGACGCGCCTTTCTCTCAAATTTCTCTAATTTTGTTACCGTCGAACGCAATTCGAGTAAGTTAAATTGTGCAAGATATTATAATGACACAACGTAGGTATTGGTCTTCTTTTTAATCTATTTTTTATTAAATCTAGTATGACGATCATCGGCAAAATAAAGACAAAGCACAACTTATATTATTCAACTATGTTGAACTGACCCGGGTATGTTATATTACACCTCTTAATCAAATATATCGTCAGTCCTCAAGCAATCAAATCGACCCAAATAAAAATTATGCACTCACGTAACATATGACTCTTCCAACCAAACCAGCAAACTTAACAATCACGCATTAGATCAGTTATTTAGCAACCAAAAAAATAAAAGATAATGATGCATAATATATACAATGAACATAACAGCTTTATATAATAAATATCAGACAAGTCAAACAGACAGTATTGCCTATAGTCAAACATTATTTAATCAGTCAAATCATTATCCACTCAAAACCAATAACTCACTTGGATTAGAAATATTATTGCCAACAGCAATCGTCGATATCACCCATAAATTCGGTAAATTTACATAGCACGCGTTTTGAACCATTCGGGATTAAAATCTAATTTTATTACAGGGGAGCTTTGCGACAAATTAAAAATATGCACAGAAAAACTTGATTCTATGACTAAATTTAAAATGGAGCCACGGTTTAAGTTATATCAGTTAGATACAACATTTCTAGTCTTAGATAAAATGATCGAAAAATTACCAGATGTGAAAATTTATTCAAAATAAATATTAATTTCTCCCAATTTTAGCCAACCAGAATTTAGAATGTTTCCGACGAAATTGACTTATTATTGGGAGAATATATTTAATAATTTAATGCTTGGCAAAATCAGCGTATTATATAGAAAACTAAATTGGGATGGGTCGTGTCAGAAAATATACCAATATATAATAAATCCCCAGGCGTATCTAATTTTATGAAGGTAATACACGCTAGAAAATTCTTGAAAGCATTAATATGAGAAGCAAAGGAGACGAAGAATTCGAGAAAGAGTTACAGAAAAGATAATATTAATGATATTAGGGCTATTTTGTAATATCGCACTGAAATGATTCTACATGATAGAAGCAAGGTCGGAAAGAAATGACCGTTCATTTTATCACCAAATTTTAATAGTTGAGACATACATATGTCTAAGATTTAATTTAACAAATCTTTCGTTTTCAAAAAGACAAGCTGTACTATTGAGTTTTAATATGTGAAATCTGAGAATGGAGTACCAATTCCAGATTAATTGTAAAATCAGATTTTCAGGTTGAGGTGGGCTTCAAAGTTATCAAAGGTATTGATCATTATGGAATTCATTACGAGTGACAAACAAATCAATTTTATCTCTCTTATATCAAATGTTTGATTTACATTGTCTAGTAGGACCGCATTACGATGAATCGTTACCTCATAATCTGCATACATGTTGAATGATAATTTGCTAATATTGATAACACTGCGCAAACAATACAAGTTAAGAATATCAAATGGATTCTACAAAACTCGCTGGATATATAAGTATACATGGACCCAACAAAAAAGAAATTTAGAATCAATCAGAAATTATATATTTCTTAGGGCAGATATATAAATCCAAGATGTGAGGGTATCCCGAGGCTCTATATGTGACAGTGATCACTGTGTTTTAAAAACAAGGAGGAGAAGGTATACGAAGAAAGAGAAGCTGATAACCGAGACTCGGCCCATAAGATAAAACTTAGCCAGCCTTCAAATAGCTGGAAGTTTGTAAAATCGCTGCGAAAAAATATACCTATATTATTATAAATTGGATGGCTATGCTAACAGAAACTCGATCAGATTCGAAGAACAGAAAAATAATATATAGGCAAATGGATAGTTCATCATCATTCAAACTCAACATCGAGAACGTAAAAAATGGAAAATACCCCGGATTTACCAAAGAAGTTAGCGAAATCTGGAATATAAAAACGAAATGAATAATTAAAACTACTCTTTTAAGACTGTCAAAATGGAGCACAGATTCCAAAGGCGTCGATGACATATTTGAACGCTACCATCCATAAGAAAGGTGATACACATCAGTGTGAAAATTATCAGAGACCAGAACATACAGAAAAATCATTAAAATTAAAATTAAAAGCCAAGATAAAGATATCGAAGCTGAAGAACAAGCAGGAAGATCAACCGTAGCCAATTAGCATCACTCAAATTGAGGGAGAAATTAACTGACCTTCATTTCAGAAGTACATTTAATGTGACTAAAGAAATAATATAGGCACGCTGCTTATCTCTCACATTCTTCAAAATATATTTACAAATATATTACAAGCATTGAAAACTTGGACTCTAAAGTACAACAACATGATAGGGCCACTTAAAATGGGAATATATTTTAGAATTCCAGAAGAACTTCTACTGCCAAGGTAACATTTATGAATAAAAACGCTCATATATGAGAAGAAATCTTTAGGAATATCAAGTTGATACGAGTGTTTGGTTCAATGGTCACGCTTGTATTGATGTCCGAAGGAAACAAAATTAATTTAAGTTTGAATAATATTAATTGCATTACTACTGATAAAGAGAGTATATGAACAAATTTTGAAAGTTAATAGAGCAAAATCGTCAACTGTTCTTTGCTTATGACACTTAGCTAGCAGTTCTGATAGAAGCTAAAGCCGTCAATTTGGAATGCAGCGATGATGAGGAAGATGAAGATAATATAAAAGGACGTATAAATTTTGTAAAGCAAACAGATATTATATAGGCACATTTGGACACCAAGTTAAAATAACATCCTTTTACTTTCTGCTTCGCGGATGACCAGGTACTGGTTGCTCAGGACTATGATGATATTAAATATATGGCGCGTAAACTAGTGGACGAGTATAGTAAATGAGAATTTTAAACTATCATAGAAGAAACGATATATTATATGTGTGTTGTAAGAGAGCACATGAAGCTAACTAAAAGTTAGGGCTGACCATTATAAAGGATGGTACCATATATGAAACATTTTAAGAACGAAACTGGGGGAAAAAGCGATTGCAATTTTAAATAATATTCGGTGGGACCAACAAAATCTAATAAACATCGCATATAGTTCTGCGAAGAGATTACGCAAGTAATCTCTTCAGAAATAGATGCATACATCCCAAATTACATCAAGATATCGTAAAAAGGAAAGCCCTGGTCCGACAGAAGATGCGAAAGAGCAGTAGATAGGTAATAGCAAGCATCCAAGTGCTGGCAGCAAAATCAGGCCGTTGAAAGTCGTACTTATTTTGCCGAAGCGAGAAAGGAAGCGAGAAACGTGGAATTAGCTAAACTAAGGACAAACACAATGGCTCCAGAAATTTTGGGTCGGTAGCAAAGCCAGTAAGTAATATCTACAAAAACGTCTCTCTCACCTTTGACAAACGAACGCGACATCACGGCGACTACAGCTAGGGAAAAGCATACATGCTAGCCGAAATGTTTTCGTCGTACTCTACCTTCAACATTCCCCAAGGCAAGGCCCTCCTCACTATATCCAACATCAACACTACCATGGCAGCAGTTAAGTTTCATCAGCGACGCAAAAGGTATCAGGACTGGACGGAATACCTGCCATCGTGCTAAAGAACTGCGCCAATGAGCTAACACCGAATTTGTCCAAAAAAGAAGACTTCTTCCAATAATCTCCAAAGTCATGGAACGTGTGGTCAACCAACAATTACTAAAATGCCTCGAGATCAACAGAATAATTAGCGGTAATCAATACGGTTTTCGCAAAGAGAGATCGACAGGAGATGTATTGCCCTACGTCATTCATATATGGAGTAGGGCAATTGAGAACTACGGAGAATCTAGAGCGATTGCGTTGGATATTTTGAAGGCATTCAAGTGGGAGGGTTGGGCAAGACTGATTGCTCAGCAAACTGCCGTCCTTCGGACTGCCAGCATCTCTCTGCAGCTGGCTTGCCAGTTTCCTTAAGAACCGATCTCTGCACGTTGCGGTTGACGGACGCATCTCATAGACATTCACCGTTAATACGGCTGTGCTTCAGGGCGCAGTACTTTCACCAACTCTTTTCCTCATCTACATTAATGATCCGCTAACTGAAAGCAATATTCCTGTTTACAGTTTTTCAAACGACAATACCCTTGGAATGTGTGGTTAATATTGCAGACAACAGTGCCCTTGTCTACCAATTCAGGTCAGAAAAACCTCTACCAGCGATTGAGACTTATCACCGCAGACTGCAACAATTAATCAAGATCTGAAGAAAGTTCGAACTTGGGGCGACAGGAATTTGGTCCAGCAAAAACCCTAGCAGCCACGTTTAACAAGAAAGCCAATGCGGCGGGCCCTGGTATCATTATGGCAGGATCGACCATTTCTTCACCCTCTACAATGTGACTACTGGGTGTCCCGGTCAACAGCAATATGTCATGGCATGACCACATTGCTAAATCAGCGTCGCACAAGCTTAGTTGCGGTATTTGGCAACAAACAACTCTATACATAGCAGCAGTTGCTCTTGCTCTACAAAGCGCAAATAAGACCGTGTTTAGAATATTGCTCACATGTCTGTGGTGCCTCACCTAAGCACACCCTAAAGCTGCTGAATTCCATTCCAAAGAGGGCTGTGGGTCTCGTCGGCTACCTGGAGTTGACTTGTAATCTGGATAGTGGAACACCGCAGACATATGGCCGAAATATATCCATTTTCCAAATACTATCACGGTAGATGTTCCCAGGATTTGGCCCGGCTCCAACCCTGCAACTCCTGTCAGACAATCGCGATAGACAATAAGATCGTACCCGTTCGTCGTACAACTGGGAACACCTAGAACGTCGCTTTACAAGACCTTTTTCTGGAGCACTGCATTACTCTGGAACTCACTCCCAGGACATTTGTTTCCACTTAATTACAATTTACAGCTATTCAAAAACCATGTAAATCAACATCTTTGCACACACACCGCTCGACGAGTGCCATAGGATCTCTCTTCACTGTGTGTGCCATAGCCGTAAAAATATACAATATCATCGTAGAAAATATGGTCACTTAGGATAGTTCAGACCGTAAAATCGGTCAAATAAAACACAAAACCGAAAATACTCCAAACGTAACGGAAATGGCATCTGAAGACGATCCGTGGAAAGATCAAGAAGAGAAAGAATCAGGAAAATAATGGGTGTAACGTATACTCTCATCGATGATGTAAGGATAAATGTTAAGGTGGTACGGTCACATAGAGAGAAAACCCGTAGAAGAAATTCCGAAAAAAACTAGCAAGTGTGTACCACAAAGACGAAGAAAAAGAGTTAGACCAAGAGAGAGCTGAAATTCACCCAACCAAAATAATGTCATAATAGTGAATACAAGTTATTTCAGATCGACATATGCAACTTCTACTCGTTGAGAATAAAATTCTTAAAATTCTAGACTAAATTTATCGGCACCATAAAAGTCTTCCAGAATACCTTCATCACAATGAAGTATATTAGAATTGCTAACTATTTCCGAACCGTTAGCACTCGATGCATTGTTCAGCCGCTTCTAATTATTTAGCTTTCATAGAGGCACATTTGGACACCATGTGTGTTATAAGGTGCGTTTTTTCTGCATATATATAAGTTTCTATAATGTAAAATTTTGTTAATATGTACTAGTATTTTTAACAAACCCTATTTTTAACTTCAATGTGATTATCGGGCTAAAATTCATAAAGAAAAGTTTATTTGTCATAATTATTTTAAAGTAAGTTTTAGAATATTTTTCGTCTATCAATATTCTATTCAATTCAACTGCTACTCTGTATAGCGAAAATCAAAGGCGTGCTCTTTATTATTCTTTTATTTCTTTCGATACTAGTTTTCTGTTTATTTTTACAAATTCCTTCCAGTTAGGCTTTGTAGGAAAAGCAGGAACTTGATCTGCTAAAAAGGTCTTTTCTGGCTCTCTTTCAGTCACGTTTCAATATACATTAAATTCGGTCGATCAAACGCCTTGAGATGCACCAAATTTCCTTTCCTTTTACAGCTTTATTTACATTTTTGTACCAAGTTTATGTGCCCAACAATAACGTTTCGCATAAATGGATCGTAAATTTTATACATTATCATAAATCCGTTGCTATACACTTGCCTTCGGTGTGTGTGATTAAATTGTTTTGTTTTTAGTTGAACCCATGTAAAACCGGGCCTTAGCTGAATTTATGGCTAACACAGATTTTAAAATGCATGAAGTATTATTTGAGTGATGCAAACTTTTCCATAAACCCTCAGACGAGAACAAATGGCCATTTGTTAAAGGAAGTAGCTTTTACATTTTCAAACATGAATTTCGAAATTATATTTGCTCGTACCGGAGAGGTTTAATTAATTTTAAACACAAGCCTTTGCAAATCGGACGTTTATATTAGCTGATAATCCATTACCATAGTAGCTTTTAATGCATAACAGATTTTTTACACGACGACGCGAGTCATTGGGGTCTTACATTGGGTTACGGTGTGCGGCTTTTTAATATTATTTCCCCATTATTTATATTTTATGAACCAATTAACATGGAAAATTTAAGTTCGCCTCCCTTTCATAAGTATGAAGAACCTATCCTGCAGTGCGAAATTCTTTGTCGTGATAATATAGATATTTATAGCGATATCCATAATTTTATAACTATTACTGAGTACTTTCGGATCGTAAAATATTACATCACTAACGTAGAAATAAATGGAGCCATGCAATTTAATGAAATAAAATTACTCTCGATATAATCATTAGGAGACCGAAAATTAACAAGAGACTAGAAGGTCCACTCTCAGTCGGCAATTTTGATGTAGCGCTTACAAAGGCGAGACGCCAGGTTTTAGACCAAATGGGGTGAAACGTGGCACGAAGCCTGAGCGGTTAACCAGCATTTCATCTGGTTCCGTGACGGGGCCAGGAGTCAAATACTGCGGGCGGGGCTTAGAGTGAACCTTCTAGTCTATTGTTAATGTTCGGTGTTTAGGAGGCCTCCGCGTTACAAAACCTCAGCTAAATAACGCCGCTTGATTGTCTAGATAAGCACGTGTGTTACACTAACCACACCCGACTATGTTGTTTACGTTTTTCACTTCACGCTTCACGCATTATTGTTTTCATGCAATGCCCTCCGCTCGCTGCGGGACGCAACCAACAAAAACTAACCCAATGCATGTCAAAAAAACTAACTGATCCAAAAAATAAATATATAAAAAGTTTTGCTAACCCATTACTTTGCGTTCTAAACACGCGAGTTTCACCATCTGAGCTAAGCGTTCACATTTCAGCTTCTCTCGAAAAGTCTCATACAAGTGCGTGAAGTGA
Organism: Pissodes strobi; assembly: GCA_016904865.1. Taxonomy (NCBI): domain Eukaryota; kingdom Metazoa; phylum Arthropoda; class Insecta; order Coleoptera; family Curculionidae; genus Pissodes; species Pissodes strobi. Next base: position 248,145 of record MU182134.1, read on the forward strand.
AAAAACGTAAACGACGGTGACGGGCGTAGTTGGAGTTAGCCAATCAGGCGGCGTTATTTAGCTCAGGTTCTGTAACGCGAAGGCTTCCTAAATACGGTAGGACCCCGAAATATAAGCCAAGATAATTTGCATCGCAGTAATATTTGACCGATTTATTGTGAATCAGAGTCGCCAAAATTTCTTATTGTTTTTCTTTCACCTCTTCTCTACATCTATAATTCGTTGGTCGACTAGAGTGGAAACTGTTAAATTAATATGCGAGAAAACGCTGTAGTAAAAAAAGGCAACAACAAATTGAACTGTTTCAACTTAATCTAGCAACGGAACTGCTAGCAAAATTAAATGATGGTCTTGCAGATCTTAACTCCTTTCTAAGTTACCTACAACTCTAAACTATCGAAGTGTAATTATTCAGCCAATAAAAGAAGAAGAAATAAATAATATGAATTAGCGGCTTGATGATTTCAATGTTGTAATAACTCAACCAACCTCATTTTATTATTACCCTATACCTTTTTCTTCACGAATTACCGCCTTTGGCGTACGTCATATCTTTATTTTATTGCCAAACTCTGATCACCGGCCTTTTTAGCCTAGACTGGTATTTCTCTAAAGAATATACTGCCATTAGCGAATATTGTTTGCAATTCTCATATAATAGACTCCTCCAGATGTATTGGGGACCGGTTCTTTTGGAGTCTTTTATTTATACACGTATTTACCATTTATATTACTTTCATATCTTATCCTTATTTCTTCCAGATCTTTGGACGATTTACCTAAGGCTTACGCCGATCAAGCTTTCTGGTAAGTGATCACTTTATAATATTTACTTACATTACTGAGGTATCTTGCGGAGTTTTTCCTTCTTCCTATCACTGGTTTCTCATTTCAATCTATCTCTCCACTTTTCTTCTCGCGCCAATGCCGATTGAAAACTTCACTTAAAAGTATTGTCACGTTTAGGATAAAATAATTAATAAATCGTGTTTCGAGCATTTTACTGTCACATCGTTAAACAAAAAGATTTTAAAATAAGACATAAAAATGAGAACTAAAGGAGCAAAGGATCGAAATTGAGAATGTTTTGACCAAAAACTAAAAAGTTTAGAAAGCGAAACTGAACAATAGAAGTTAGGGGAAATAATAAAATTTCCTTATTTGTGAGGCTGTCTGTTTAGAAAGTTTACTCGCTTCTATTGATGACGTAAAACCTAATTTGTTTATTATATAAACGAAAAAAGATATCGGGACAGAATACAAGAATAAAATTTTCAAAAATAGTTGTAGCTACTGTGGATTTAATCCTGTATATGGGCGATCAATATACAACAATCAAGTCTTTGACAATAGCTTTCTGAGACCGTTTTGCATTTCACTCCAACAGAATATTCCTACTATCTCTCTACTTTCTCGAAGTTTCTTACATAGGGTAAACCTACGTTCTATAAAGGTTTTATTTTGAATCCAAGGTTGTCTCTCGATAAGAATATACTTAATAAAAAAAATAATTCTTAACTACTAATTATTAAAATTTTTAGTTCTGATACTTATTTCTCTTCTTCGAAGTAATCGAATATATAAATATTAAGTTATTATATTGTTTATTTTGGTTCTTTGATTTTATTGAACACGGCCTGGTACAAATTTATACAACTAAACAATTAGAAAAAAAAACTGAAATACACTCCATCAACCTTCGTTCGTACTGAAAAAGTGAAACTACTTGCAAGTGTTACTCGCCCTTTTCTGTGTACATAACAGCACTAAATTATCTATTGCAGAGAACGGACTATATCAGCCGTATTTTCCGTATAAAATTATATTAAAGGTAGTGTTAGAATACAATAATATCTCGAATTTGCTTTCCAATTGTCGTTTTGATCGATTTATTAATAAGCTAATAATTATCTCATTATTTTCAAATCCATAAAATTTTTCCATGTCCTCACAGATTATTAAGTTACGTTATTTGTGATGTTGAAATTTAATCTGCGAATCTAGTTAGTAACCATTTTTCTTTCCTGGACTTTAGTGGTCATTTGATTCTCTTATTACCTTATTTAATATGTCCCAAATATACTGACGAGTTTATTTAACGCGATTCCGTTGATTTAATAAGAATTACGCTCTTGCCTTTGTGGCATTGTCTATTTCGATATGGAAGTACGTGGGCTTGCTTAAATTGCAAGCGGTCTCACGTTTTCCATACAAATTCGTTCGGACGCGTGGTGGCTTTCACCCGGCCTGACCGGGGTGGTCCTTGCCCCCATTGTGGTAGTGCCCCTACAGGTATGGTTTCGGTAGAACTGCTGGCAGTAACGTCTGGCCGCGACGTCTGGTAGTCAAGCACCGATCTTTAGGAAAATAATATATGTTTCGGACGCTCTAGCGAAAACACATATATTATCTTCCTTAAGATCGGTGCTTGACTGCCAGACGTCGCGGCCAGACTTACTGCCAGCAGTTCTACCGAAACCATACCTTCAGGTGACTGTGGACATCTACAAGGGAGGCTGGAAGCCTTTGGGTGTAGTGCGCCCCCAGCCACAAGAATAAGTAAGTTTCCAAGGTATATATTATCATTAGCATTATAAGATTTTTTACACAAACAGTGCATTATATAAAAATCGGCCTTTCCCATTGGTCGATCCGCATGGCGCTCCGCTCGCTTCGCTCGCTACGGGAGCTCAAGAAAAGTAAAATAACCAGGTGCTAACCCAATATAACCCAAGACATACCCAAAATCAAGAAAAAAGGCTGTTTAGAAACATAATCTTAAAAAAAAAAATAAGAAAAAAGCAACGGGGTTCGAACTCGCGTTTTCCAGGTGAGACCCAACGATCTAAACCTCTATACCATCAGAGCTCTTGACAGAAATCGATTGCATCACGCAGACATATCGTGATACGAGATGGATCGACCAATAGGAGAGGTCGATTTTTACATAGTGCACTATTTGTATAAAGGATCTTTAAATGCTTATCATTATGCTTGTTGCGTTTAGTTTGAAATATTTACAAAGCAGTCCAAATGAATATCCAAGTGGATGTAACCATATCAGAATATACAATATTCTGAAATAAATTTGCAATTTCACAAGTAGTGTTTGAGTATTGAGGAATAAAACTTAATCAACGGATCTCTAATATTATCTGGTATTACTTTATTGCGTTTAATTTCATCATAATAATAACTATCAGCCATGCCCGAATAAGATATATCGCAATTTATTTGAATTTTGGTTTGTCCCATTTCAAAAGTGATGAAATTGATCTTGATAAACGGACCAGAATATTTCAAAACAGCGTCAGCGAACTTAACTCAACTTAGATATTTCTCAAGATGAACTTATTTTTTACTCAAAGAGCATCCCAATGGGTTTGAGTGAACCAGATATTTTGTGCGTAAATTGCTATCTAACCGAATTCCATAAGAGAATAAATATCTAAATTGAAACATTATCAGCTTCAAACACTGTCAAAATGAAGAAATGAGTTTTTGGATGTTAGTAAATGCACACTGACTTTGATATTTTAATGACGCTCTCTATATATATCAAAAATATAAGATACCTTTTGACCTCTTACTACCAAAACTAGAAAATGTTTTCTTTTATTTTATTATTTTTTATTATTTTCATGCATATGTGATTGAGATAATAATCAATTATTGGTAGGTCTTTCCAAAAAATTTTGCGTTTAACAATTCGCAACTGATGTTGAAATTGGCATTACTACTTGCCATCTTTGTATACCGTTTTACTCATTAGCTCTCTAAGATAATATTTGCGACAAAAAATCTATTGCTGTAATCTAAGGCTTTCAAATTCAAATTCAAGATCTTTCACTAATCTTTGATAATATTTATATATATTAGAATGATGTGATGATGCATAAAAGTTATTTTATTTATATGGAAAAGAACCATATTATATCCTAATCGGTATTTAAATATACAATATGCAGCTAGCATTTAATTCATTCGATTCCGATTTCAGTAGTTTTGCTACACGTCGTCATTATTAACATGTATTATTTTTATGTATATGCTAGCTTATACGAAATTTGCAATCTCGACGTAATTTGGCCCTTCTCGCAATATACCTTATTTGAACCTTTGTTTCTAGAATATAGAATTACGGAATTCTGATTATTACACTTCAACATTATGTGTGTATTTAAAGAATTGAAAACTACGTTTCTTTTTACTATAATGATTTATTTAAATTATATGCTGTGATATTTAAATAATCTCAAACCTAAAAGAGAAATTTCTTCTTCACCTTACAACCATTTTGCCTCAGTGGATTACTTGGATATTTGATTATTTGCCTGGTAGGCAAAGCCTACTTCCTTGGTGATGGACTGGCAGGGTCGCCATGTAATGACTCAACCAAGGGGCTCTATTTTATATCCCCTTGAATTACCAGTTAAGTCAGGTTCGTTCTTCCGTGGCCCAAATAATAGACTTGAGTTTACTTAACTGTATGTATTGAATATATCAATGAACAGTGTTACAATCTTCCTAGCTAGGATATTAATTAAAAGATGATACGCAGCCACATTACATTAAAACCTATGAACTCTAATCAGGTCAGCTGTATTGCTGTCGTGTGCAATCGTATGCAGTTTATAAACGGTGTTATCATAATATTAAATAGTTACGATATCCTGTCGATTATATGCAGGGTATATACTTATACCGTTACAATGTTATTAAAAATGTCTTGCCCAGTATTTTTAATGAAGGTAAGATGGTGGTCGACAATTTAAAAATGTCGAGAGAATCGGAAACATAAACCGCTAAGTTAAATAATTTTTCATTGAATCTACATCCAACGGGCTTTTAGAAGATTTAGATACTGAATAACGTTTTAAATTGAATAAGTTGCATGTCCTCCAAGATGTGTTAATTTGAAAAATTCCTGAGAGATTCGAGGCATGAACTAAAATTCAGAATATTTCTAATTTGCTATTGACATTTCCCAAGATTTAAGATGTAGAAATCGACGAACTTGCAGATAAACTCCAACAGATATAAGGTGTCGATTTTAATCCCCAATTAAATGACGAAATGAAATACCACAAAAACATTTAGAGAACAAATTTGAAGGCCATGGAGCTGCTGTAATGGACCTATCTCCATTAAACCTTTTAAATAAAGGTAGAATATTTAAATTGGATAGCGTTCACACATTTGGTTCTCTTTCGATTACAGTGGCGCAAGCAAAAAGGTCTTTTAAGAATTTTTTAACAGTAAAAAGTTTTTTAAGATCTGCTGTCCAGGGGCGATTAAGCGCCGTTTGCAATTTGTTATTTGAGTCGAAACTGGTCAGAACAATTTCAGAGACTATGGAAAATTTTGCAAGCCAGTAAAGCCTTTTGAAAATAAACTTGATTAGTTCAGTTGTGTTTTTAAACATTCTCGCTGATTTACGAGTGCTGCATTTAAAAAAAAACACATGCCAGCTTTTTAGGATAGTAATTTATGGAAGCATCTAAATCATCAACCAACATTTCGACCCCAGAGCTGGATTATTTTGTTTGACGGGTTTTAATTAAAAATTTCGATATATTATATCAGCCGTCGTGGTACAAATTGATAATGTTGGACTGTTTTTCAATCTAGCCATTAAGTATCCCAAGACACTGATCATTCGCGTTTCTCAGTTTTATTTTTTTTAATGAGTTGCTGTTTATTGTGAATATTTGTGGCGTAATAATAATATGATAGATTCGTAAAGTTCTTGGTTTCGATATTGCATTATAATAAATGGAAAAAAATAACAACAAAATAAAGACAAAGATCGCCATGAAGAACCTCTGAATGACAATTAGTGCCGTTAGGCTTTGAAAATATTGAAGAAGGTAATCAATCGCGTATCAATGTCATCTATATTCGGTATTCGTCTTTTTAGAAAACAATTGACAGTAGTAGTAAATAAGCTTTAGGTACTTACTTCTTTGTGTCAGTATTATTTTCTATTAGCTTAATTTTATTTATCTGGAATGGCAATACAAGTGCATTTTTGAAAATCAAACTATTTTTACTAACTAAAATCATGTCGACAATCGCGTCGATTCCGGCCGCCGCGCCAATAATCTAAAGCGCCCATACGATGCAATGCATTCAACCTACACTGGCAACGCACAGACATCTACAGTATAATTTATTACCGGCCAGGACTAGATTGAATGACGATGATAAGATATTAATTATGTGTAATAATATTAGAGTACGGCATTAATAATAATTATAATTGTGTTTTTATAGTAAACCCTTTGCTATTAATATATATGAAAATGCTTTATTCATAGAATCACGGCTGTGTGTTTGAATGTAGAAATAATTAACGGGTCTTCAGCCAATAAGGTTTATTAAAAGTTGATTTGTTTTGCGTCCAAGCTTTCGGTCAGTATATCGTGACCTTCGTCAGGGCTAAAAATTATTTTATATACTAATGTACAATATATAACAATTTTGTGGCAACTTACAATCAAAATTAGTTTAACTCAATTTTGGCAATTATAACATTTTAAAAAATATTGTAAAAAATTGGTAAAATATTAGAATAACTTATAGAACTACATAAAATGTCAAAGTCAATCTACTTTGTTTCAAAATAAATAATTTACAAGGTATTAAAGGAATACTTGATATTTGATGTTACCTAATTTAGTAATAATGGCAAGGTGTATTGGTACAAAATTATCGATTATTTAGTGATAATATACAAGAATAAATTGAGCTTAAATCATCAATTTCAGTTCTCTTATTCATAGAAATAGTTTTATTTATTTCGACCATTTCTAAAAATAACCTTTTATTTAAATTTGTTTCTGTATGGAGAATTTTGATTTCATTAAAGTTTGGTATGTGACCAGTAATATATGCATGTTCAGATAAAGCCGAAGTGTTTTTTTGAAGTCTTATGTCACTTTTATGTCCAGAAATTCTATTTTTTAGATTTTGTGACGTTTGTCCAATA
>MU182134.1:255145-269387 GCA_016904865.1 Pissodes strobi
TATTGGACAAACGTCACAAAATCTAAAAAATAGAATTTCTGGACATAAAAGTGACATAAGACTTCAAAAAAACACTTCTGCTTTATCTGAACATGCATATATTACTGGTCACATACCAAACTTTAATGAAATCAAAATTCTCCATACAGAAACAAATTCAAATAAAAGGTTATTTTTAGAAATGGTCGAAATAAATAAAACTAATTCTATGAATAAGAGAACTGAAATTGATGATTTAAGCTCAATTTATTCTTATATATTATCACTAAATAATCGATAATTTTGTACCAATACACCTTGCCATTATTACTAAATTAGGTAACATCAAATATCAAGTATTCCTTTAATACCTCGTAAATTATTTATTTTGAAACAAAGTAGATTGACTTTGACATTTTATGTAGTTCTATAAGTTATTCTAATATTTTACCAATTTTTTACAATATTTTTTAAAATGTTATAATTGCCAAAATTGAGTTAAACTAGTTTTGATTGTAAGTTGCCACAAAATTGTTATATATTGTACATTAGTATATAAAATAATTTTTAGCCCTGACGAAGGTCACGATATACTGACCGAAAGCTTGGACGCAAAACAAATCAACTTTTAATAAACCTTATTGGCTGAAGACCCGTTAATTATTTCTACATGAAAATGCTTTAGGTAATTACATACATATAATACAATAAAAGTCAAAACAGGCAGGTATGTTCATTTATGTACGGAGAAATATGCATGCAGTCTTTAAGGTGGTTATTGATGGATAACATTTTCTTGGTGTATACTAGTAAAGCATAATGTCCTTTGGCTATAATAATTAAAAGTGTGAGATAACCCACATCTTTAAAATACTATTTCATTGGACCTGATACATTAATTTTGAGACACCCTATATATGTGTATATTTTGAGACACCCCTTATACATGTAAAAGATAAAAACAAGTCATAAATTGAAGTCGAGTTTTTGCGAGGTTTTTTGGAGGAGATCCGAATGGTATTGCTGGAGAACGAAAAATAGAGAGTCAGAAGTCATCGGAGTGTACGGTTTGTTTTGGTGAATTGTTTTGCTTCTGTGTTGCAATATTATGTCATTACAAGTCGGTAAAATGAAACTTATTATATTGTTATTATTATAATTTATACCATTATATATTTTATACTCATTGATAATTAATATTTGATGGTCTAACATGTGTATACCTTTTCATATTGTTATTAACATAATTTGCATAAATATTTCTTCTATTTTCATTGATAATTAATATGTGATGGCATAGCATGTGTATACATTTTCATATTGTTATTAACATAATTTGCATAAATATTTCTCCTATTTTCATTGATAATTCATATTCGATTTATGCCATTGTGTGTATATATTTTGATATTGTTATTAACATAATGTGCATAAATAGTTCTTCTATTTTCATGGATACTTCATATTTGATGGCATAACGTGTGTATATATTTTGATATTGTTATTAACATAATTTGCATAAATACTTCTCCTATTTTCATTGATAATTCATATTCGATAGTATATCGTGTGTATATATTTTGATATTGTTATTAACATAATGTGCATAAATATTTCTTCTATTTTCATGGATACTTCATATTTGATGGCATAACATATGTATATATTTTGATATTGTTATTAACATAATTTGCGTAAATATTTCTTCTATTTTCATGGATAATTCATATTTGATGGCATAAAATGTGTATATATTTTGATATTGTTATTAACATAATTCGCATAAATATTTCTTCTCTTTTCATTGATAATTAATATTTGATTGCATAACATATGGACATATTTTGATATTGTTATTAACATAATTTGCATAAATATTTCTTCTATTTTCATTGATAATTAATATTTGATGGCATAACACGTGGATATATTTTGATATTGTTATTAACATGATTTGCATAAATAAACTGCTGGCCATTTGCTTTCGAGCAACAAAAATTTCGCCTAAATTTAAAACTAAATATTTTCTTAACCAGACATGATATCGATCTCTGGTTTTTAATGGTTAATAGATTTGTCCCTTAAGAGAAAATTTTCAATGTAGGATTTTTTTAAACTGTCAAAAATTTTTATATACAGGGTGTCAAAGAAGGCGATGATTTTTGCTCCAATTTCAATAGCATGTAACTTTCATAATAATTTTTTTAAATTTTGTCACTGTACATCAATTGAATCACTGGTCCATAGCAAAGAAAGTGGTCTGTCAAATTTTTGATAACTGCTATATTTTAAGAGATACAAATTTTTTTGTAAAACCTTGCTTTTTTCAACTTTTTGGCAGTTAGACCACACTGTGCGTTGTATCGTGCAAACTTTGTAAGTGATTATTATACCTTACGAGAAGCTTGTTTATGTTCGGTAAAAAAATTGTACCTAAATGTTGTGATGTGCAGTGGCGTACTTATAATCACTATATGTCTATGGTTTATGAGTATCTCACAACTTTTCACGATTGTTTTGTATTGAAAAGTACTCGCTCGCAAAATCAAACACATCAAACTAGCGATATTTAATTTTAAGGGTTTTCAAAACAAGTTTAATTTTAGGAATAGTGCTGTATTAGAAATAAATAAATAAAACTTTTCCAAAAATTAAATTAAAAAAATTATAATTTTTAAAAAAATTTTTAGACACACTGTAAAATATACATGTAGATACAGTGCAATATTAAAAAATAAAAAATAAGGATAAAACTTGCTTAATCTAGAAGCGAGTACTTTCCAATACAAAACAATCGGGAAAAATTGTGAGATACTCATAAACCATAGTATAAGTGATTATAAGTACGCCACTGCACATCACAACATTTAGGTACAATTTTTTTACTGAACATAAAAAAGCTTTTCGTAAGGTATAATGATAATCATTAATAAAGTTTGCACGATATAACGCACAGTGGGGTCTAGCTACCAAAAAGTTGAAAAAATCAAGGTTTTACAAAAAAATCAATATCTCTGAAAATATAGCAGATATCAAAAATTTGACAAACCACTTTCTTTGCTATAGACCAGTGAATCAATTGACGTAGAGTAACAACATTTTAAAAAAATATTGTGAAAGTTACATGCTATTGAAGTTGGAGCAAAAATCACCGTCTTCTTTCACACCCTGTATATAATATTTTTTTAATGTTTAAAAAAATCCAACATTGGAAGGTTTTTCCTAAGGGATAAGTCTAATAATCATTAAAAACCGTAGGTCGATATCATGTCTGGTTAAGAAAATATTTAGTTTTAAATTTAGGCAAAATTTTCCTTGCTCGAAAGCAAATGGCCAGCAGTTTATTTCTTCTATTTTCATTTATAATTAATATTTGATGGCATAACACGTGGATATATTTTGATATTGTTATTGACATAATTTGCACAATTATTATTTCTTTTATTCTCATTGATAATTCATATTTGATGGTGTATATTTAATGAAATCGTTTTATGCTGTGAACAACACTGCTTTAAATGAAAACAAAAATGTATTGTTTGCTGTCTTTTCGTGCTGGAATTTTGGTTTTAGTATGACTGTGATTGCAAGTAAGAGCTTTTGTGAAATTACTAACATTTTCCTACCCTGACGGGAGAATATCCTAGTTATAAATGTAATGATCATTCTAGAGATATTGGCCCTAATTTCAACTTTATCTGAGTAGCCTCCGTATCCCAGGACCTCAGTACCCTCCAGCGGCGACTGGCTAACTAACACCCCTTTTCGGTAGTGTAGTGGTTATCACATCCGCGTCTGGCACGCGGGAGACTCGGGTTCGATTCCCGACCGAAGAGCTATCTCTTCAGTTTTAAATGTTTTGTTATAAGTGTAGAACTACAAATTGTGGTACGAGAGACAGTAATTCAATTAATTATAATACTAATAGATTATACAGCATAATTCGGTTTAGGAATTAAGATCGAGGGTTTCTCTGCCGTACTCTTTCCCCTCGTGAATTCCAGGCTGAGTCCGGCACGCTTTTCTTTAATAAATTAGGCGTATTAGGAATCTGTGGTTTAATTTACATGACGCACCTTACCCTCAAGTTTCCCTAAATGTGTTCCGTTGAAGCGCATAATGAGTGAGTAAAATTGTGCAAGATATAATAATAACACAACGTAGGTATTGGTCCTCTTTTTAATCCATTTCTTTTTAATCTAATTTGACGATCATTGCCAAAATAAAGGCAAAACACAATTTTACTTATCTGATTCAACTATGTTGAATCGACCCGGGTACGTTATACTACAAGTGAAAATATTACCTTAAAATCGAATATATTTGAGGAGTAAATATGATTTTCCATCGCTTGTCTTCCGATATTATCTTATCGTAGTTTCTGAATCACCATATTTATCGGTACGTTTTTAAAGCATAACATTTTTTAGTTTCAACCCGAGCCGACTCTTGCACTTCGATGCTTACTCATTCTGTTTTTCGTAGCCATCGAATACGTTTAAAAATTGTGCGGTGTTTTTGTGTTTGTGAAATTAAATGTCGAAAAGAAGTGCATCACCAATGAGAGCATGCAAAAACGCCAAAAAGTCGACAGACTTTTACGACAGTTGAAATAGTATATTATTTTACATGGAGGAAAAGTGATACTTTTCATGGCGCGCTCGTGTTTAACAGCCGAACGGAGTGAGGCTGGTAATAGAGAGCAAGCCATGAAAAGTAACTTTTCCTCCACATAAAATATGCTGTTTTTTCTTCAAATGTCGACAAATTAATGCAAAAATATCTCTTTTTAATAGTAATAATAATAATTATTATCAAAGATAAGTTGGTTTGCAAGGCGGCTTAGACCGGTATCGGTGAATAGGCACAGGTCGTTGCTATAGTAATGTAACATAAAGCTGTCAGTGGACACTGTCAACAATAATTATTTTTTTTAAATTGCGTCTCCGATTGCGTTTTAATTCCGTATTGATAAGCAGTTATTGAGTAAGTTCGATTAAGTTAATAACCAATTTGTTCCTAAATTAGTGATTTTTAGAAATGCAGTGCACAAATTGAGTGATAAATAAAATTTTAGTTTAATAAATCTTGAGTTGTTGAAGCTTGCTTTGTTGTTTGTTTGCATCTATGTTGCTATGGTAACACTTTTACCTCCGCCAGCGGAAAAGTGAAAAGTAAAGCTCCGGCGGAGGAAAAATGAAACTTCACGACCGCCTACAAAGTCGAGTAATGACGGATTTACTGACGTTTGAAGAAAAAATATATTGTTCACTTCCTCAAATAGGTAAAATAAAAATAAATACATAACAAATATGCAATATATCTACTTGAACCGTCTGCTGGTACCCTATACTGTAAGGGTGCATCCATCTAATGATATTACTGATATTAGATGCTGTGCTTAGTAGGTCTATTCGTTCTGCATAGTGGTGTGACGGTATCTGTGGAACTGTTACTTTGTCGCGGTATTTTTTAATACCATCCCGCCATCGCGCTCCACGCCGAAAGAATCGGTTACATTAGAACTGCCTTATCGCAAGAGGGTATATGAAGCAGGAGCCAGGAGCGCCGTTGTCGCTGTTACACGGTTATGGTCCCGAAAGTGACCGTAGGTTACGATTTTCGCCCGCGTCGCCTTTCAGTATATTGAAGCATCGCTCGATTTTTACCGTGAATGCAGAGCCGATTATTATTAAAAATTAAATCACGTTTTATTGTATGGAATTTAAATTTTTCCTAGTAATAATAGGTGTAGGTAAATAAATTAACATATGATATGAAACTTAGAACACATTTTATTATAAATAAAATTATTGTATGAAATGAAAACCAAAAATAATCTTACAAAAAAAATCTATAAAATGTAAACAAAACAACAAGTTTTCTTACCAATAAAAATATTATTTATAGAATCTTTAAGTTTCAAATAAAACGAAATATATTTATATTTTATGAACCTTATTATTTCTTTGGTAATAAAATAAAATTCGCATAACAAAAACACAGAATAAAAACGGATTAATATTCCTGTTTAGTGTTTTAAAATAATATCTGTTTAACTTTAGAGGAACTTAACCTTCTATCAGAAATAATAAGTCAGGATTTTTAAAACATTCTCTCATATGAAACGCATGTAGCAATTGGAACAATGCACCTCGATAATTGTACCTATTTATTATCAGAAGCATAGACGGTAGGTACCCTTTTATCACGGAATAATTTGTTGCCTTTAATCGTTATTACCAAACCCTTCCTAAAAGGAATGTAACTGAAGTGAAATTTCATTATCACCCACAGCATATCATTTAGCCAGCAAATCGTTTAAAGCTGACCAAAATATACTGACAGTTATCAAGTCATCAATTTGCGCTAAACGCAAATAATATTATATTTGTCACTCATTTGTAAAATTATTATTTAAAATCAATTCTCGAAGAACGAAAATTCATTTTTACAGCTAGTCACGTTACTTACTTGCAAAAAGTTTACACAATTTAGCAGTCAAATCAGTAGCTAGTAAAAATCAATTTTCATTGAGAAATTTGAATTTCTAAATCCTATATTTTTAACCGCCAGGACCGATAATAATAATATTCTAATATTTATTAAAACAGCTTTGTAACAATAAAAACAACCAAGACCAAAAACACGAAACAAATGAAATTAATACTCATCAATTGAAACAGTCATGTTTCCACAATCCGTTTTTTGCATTTACTTTTTTCGTTCTAGTTCCAAACCCTCAAGATACCAAACACTTTAATAGCCGTTCCCCAAAAATACCAGCGGCGCGGCGCGAAGGCGCCTGACATAGTAACCGAGGGTACGGAGGCTCACGGTGCCAGTTATAAAATTCACAAGCGTAGGGTATTTTGCCGCGGTATCATTTGGAACGGTATCGTAGAGGAAGGCACGGGTACCGTGGAGGAACGGTATTTCCCATCTCTAGTTCTGCATCGAAGGATGGATTTTATGAAATCCTCTGTGTAGTTAGACGTTCAACGTTCACCAGCAATGGAGCTCTTTTGAACTTGTTGCTTCTCATCAGCATGTCGTAGGTGAACATCGAACTACCCAGAGAAAACCTGCTATTAAGCCAGTAGTAAATAAGGCTTCAGCAATCTTCATACTATGGCGCCCTCTCTGAACAGAACGATGGACTAAGCGAATTACCCATGTGTCATGGGTTGCATAAGCGAAAAGTTTAATAACTTCTTTGCAGACGGCGAATATATAAATGCATAACAAGTATGAAATGTATATCTGCATGAACCGTTCGTTTTGCATCGAAGGATGGACCCTGCACAGAGGTTTCCATCCTTCGATGCAGAACGGATGGATCTACTAAGCACAACATCCGTTACATCTAATATCATTAGATGGATGCACCCCTAGAGTGTAGGGTACCAGCAGACGGTTCATGCAGATAATATTTCAGGCACAATAATTAAGGCCGTGGGCCATAGGTTCTGAGGGATAGACGTGGGCTATTCAATGAAATCTAACATCGCTCGAGCGACTAAAAGGCTGTGAGCTAACAGTATATATTTTTAATATGGTCATGGATATATTTAATTCAAATTGCAATCATAAACTTCTTATTTTCTTCAAAATACTTGTATACTTCAGTAGTTGTTTTGACTAAAATATCACCGGCAGAATATTATCTGCAAAATAGCTGCATACTTTACAGGGTGTTAGTTGTTTTGCCTAAAATATCAGTCGCAGATTATTGTCTGAAAAATAGCTGTATACTTTACAGGGTGATAGTTTATTAACATTGGAAATGTTTCTGTTTTCCTAGTATAGGGCCCCAAATCGTGAAAAAGTGCATGCTACATTTGCCACCTTCATGACGTCATAAGCGTGAGAGATCGTGTTAGTTTGTTTATTGGAATCGGTTCAAATGACTAACATAAATTGGAGCTAACTGAAACTAACCGATAGTTGATTGAACGACTAACCAAAAGCATCAAAACGGGCTAAAACGTATCAGAACAGATTACAAATGTTAAAGTAAGTTAAAACTAACCCAAATTAACCGAATTTTGGCGACTAACCAAAACATTAAAAATGCTTATAACGTATCGGGACCAGTTCAAATTGCTAAAACAAATTGGAACTAACTGAAAGTAGCCGAAAGATGATTGGGTGACTAACCACAAGTAACCAAAAGTGACTAAAAGCAACAAAACGGGCTAAAACCTATCGAAAAAGATAAAAAATATTGAACTAAGTTAAAACTAACCCAAATTAACCGGATTTCGGCGACTGACCAAAAATAATGAAAAACGTTAAAATTGCTTATAACGTACCGAAACCGGTTGAAATGACTAAAATATATTAAAACTAACTATACCGAAAGTTGATTGGACGACTAGCCAATACTAACCAATGTAACTAAAAGCAGCAAAACGCGCTGAAACGTATCGAAATAGAATAAAAATATTGAAGTAAGTTAAAACTAACCCAAATTATCCGAATTTTGGTGACTAAGCAACAATAACCAAAAACGCTAAAATTGATTATAACGTATCGGAACTGGTTAAGATTATTAAAATAAATAAAAGCTAACTGAAATCAACCGACAGGATTGAGCGATTAACTAAAACTATCTAAATGCACCAGAAAGGGCAAAAAGATATCGGAACATATTAAAAATATTATGGTAAGATGAAACTAACTTCAATTAACCGAATTTTGGCGACTAACTAAAATTAACCAAAAGCGTTTAAATTGATTATAACGTATCCGAAACAGTTCAATTGACTAAAATAAATTGGAACTCACTGAAAGTAACAGAATGTTGAATGAATGAGTAACCAAAAGTAACTAAAACACCAAAACAGGCTAAAACGTATCGAAATAACTTTAAAATATTAAAGTAAGTTAAAACTAACCCAAGTTAACTTAACTTTTGTGACTAACCAAAAATAACCAAAAACACTAAAATTGGGTATAACGTCTCGGAACTGGTTCGATGATAAATCATAACTAACTTAAATTAGCGTTGATTGAACCACTAATCCAGACTCACCAAAAGTAACCAAAAGCACCAAAAAGAGCTAAACCAAATCAGAACAGATTGAAAATATTAAGGTAAGTTGAAGCGATCTTAAATTAATCAAATTTTGGCAACTACTAAAATTAACAAAAAACATTAAAATTGTTTATAACGTGTCGGAACCGGTTCAAATGACTAACATAAATTAAAAGTAACTAACACTAATCGAAAGCTGATTGAATGACTAACCAAAACTAATGACAAGTAACCAAGAGCACCAAAATGGGCTAAAACGTATCGGAATAGGTTGCAAGAATTAAAGTATGTTGAAACTAACCAAGATGAACTGAATTTTGGCGACTAACCAAAACTAACCAAAAAGTGTAAATTTGATTATAACCTATAGGGTTGGTTCAGAGACTAAAATAAATTGGAACTAACTGAAACTAACCGAAAAATGTTGAACTTACTAAAAGTAACTAAAAATATCAAAAGGCACCAAAAGGGGCTAAAACGAATCGGAACAGGTTAAAAATATTACAGTAACGTTAGGGCTAATTATAATATATTAATAGATTTTCCAATCTAAAAGGAAAGGGTAATTTTTTAGGTCTTCATATCTGCACCTGTTTTCATTTATTTTTTTTTTAATTATGGTAATGTTTAATATTAATATTATAAATGCATTTCTTTAATTATATATTATAAAGACTCATGTTTGGTTTTTTACTTTTTAAAATTCTGCTTTTTAAAACTATTTGAATTACAACACAAACCCCATTTTTGCCTTTTTATTCATCATTTTCAATGTCCCCCCTGTTGCCTCTTTGTGAAGGACTGTGATTTTTTTACTAAGACATCATCCGCAGATTATAGTCTGCAAAATAGTTGCATACTTTACAGGGTGTAAGTTGTTTTGACTAAATACCTCCCGCATATTTTTGTGTACAAATTTAATTATTTACAAAAGTTCCTACAACACCAATTGGGGCATGGGCTAACAGCTGTAGGAGCCTTTACCTAACAAGACCAACCATTTGTCATGCTTGGCTGATGCATCCTTATTGTTTTGCCACGTGTATAATGCGAAAAAATATCCTACCGCTATTGAAAGTCAAGTCACGGAACTACTACGACGGTTACGCTAGCCACCTAGACTCCTATTTGTTTGGGAAAAAAATCGAGAAGCCGTTAAGAACAAACAAAACATAAAAAGGCCAGTGAAGAGCTAGAGAATAAGCCAAGCCACTACTCTCGACCAGGACCATCTTCTGTACCGCCATCATTTAAGTATCCGTCGGTCGGTTCGTCTTCTAACAATTACTCCTCCCAACATTTAAACTACCGGCGCCGCCGGCGGGGGAAGGAGAACCTCAAAATAAAGAAAAGTCCCGTACAGACAAAGGGAAGGGAACAACCGCTAACATCCCAGGAGATAATAGCACTGGCAAAGTCAAAAATTGTTATGTAACGAATATAGACTTGAAAGATGCTTATATTCCTTTACCTGTTAATTCAAAGTATAAAAAATATTTTAGATTTATCCGAGAAGGTCAAATATGTGAGTTTAATTGTCTTCCGTTTGGCCTCAATATTGGACCGTATATCGTTACAAAAATTATGGAACAAGCTGTTAGATACTTACGCCTTAAAGATATTTTATTGATAGTACATTTGGATGAAATGTTAATAATGGCTAGAAATACTAATGTAACAATTCGTGTCCTAAATGATTTAGGATTTGTTATAAATACAGAAAAAATCAGTTAATACCATCACAAAAAATAACTTATCTAGGATTTACTTATGACTTAATTAAAATGACCGTTTCTCTACCTGTTAGGAAAATAAATTTAACAAAAAAGGCAAGTAAAAAACATATTAACAAGTCAGGTGCTACAATTCCAGATCTTGCGAAAATTATTGGTGTTTTGGTAGCAGCGACTCCTACCGTTCCTCAATGTCGTTATCGTATCAAAAGACTAGAGCGCGTAAAATGAAAAGCATTGAAAGGAAAGTTGTAAAATGATAATATTAATTTCAAGAGATACAAAGCAAAATCTTAGCTGAGGGATAGACAATCTATGCTATACAATAAATATTAAGCCTAGTACTTTTTATTTTCTGATGCGTTTGCTTCAGGCTGGGGTGCCTATCGCAGCGGCGAAATATCGCGGGGTTTGGAAAGAAGCCGACTAGTCTAAGCGTATTAATTATCATGAAATTAAAGCTGCATTTACAGTTTCTTAGTAAGATGAGTATTTTTAGGCTTTTTCCTCGTTTCCTATGATATTTAATGCTTTAAAT
The DNA here is from genome assembly GCA_016904865.1 of Pissodes strobi. Taxonomy (NCBI): domain Eukaryota; kingdom Metazoa; phylum Arthropoda; class Insecta; order Coleoptera; family Curculionidae; genus Pissodes; species Pissodes strobi. The sequence goes on from MU182134.1 coordinate 266,436, forward strand.
AAAATTATACAGGATGAAGCCACCGGAATATTTGTAGTACCTGCGTGGTCATCACAACCCTGATATCCGTTGTTTGTTAGTTTATTAGTTGGAAAACTGTTGATTTTTAAATCGAGTAAAAATTGGCTACTCTCTCCTTCTGGTGACACATGAAAATTTTCCTGGTTGCAGCGAAATTGCACGGGAGGATTTCAGGTCACGCCATCTCAATAATGTTTGCATCCATCTCAGAAGGAACTTGGAAACTGTACACTGTTGTGCTTTTAAAATTGATTTTACTTGTTCTTCTGTTGATAAAACACCGGCTTTTAGTCTTTTTACTTTATGTATTTATAATAATACAACAATATATAAAATATATCTAACAACAACTGTCAACGATACCGTACTGTCTTAACTTCTTCTAACTTAATAGTAATAACATAGGCGTAGCTACAAAATGTATTTTTGTCAAAACAAATTGTTAATTAATATTTAATATACAACGCTTGTTTTAAAATAAGTATTGTAATTTCTGTAACAGCTAAATCTCGATGTCTTTAGTTATAATTTAAACATTTATCTGGACTTTTTAGTCAGCGAAGTAGACAAAGGAGGTTCTTACGTCTTGATAAGTACCTAAAGATCAGTTCTTAACTTTATGTTTCACCGCCTAATAGGGATTAAAATATAATAAAAATATTTTTGAATGGAGGCTACAATTTAAAGCTACTTTGAATTTTACATGAAACGTTGAACCTGTATTACTCTGTGGGCGAATGCTCCCACGTAATGTGTAGTTTATATATATGTATTATTTATCGACATTTTATGTAAGCATTTCGAATTTACTTTTATAAGATAGTTGACCATATTTTGTTATCGCAGAGTTACCTACCTACTGCCCCCATTAACCAGCTGTGTGTTTTTACCACAATATCGGGCCCAATTCTCTTTGGTCCTTTTTATTTTTATTTTTATTAAGGTTTCCTTCCTGGGATTTTTTACAATTCAAGCCAGCTGTTATATTTCAAGAACCACTCGATGGTCATTATTTTTTGCTGGGAAAGTACACACCGGCGAGTACGTCGCCAAGCAAGCCTATTTTCGGTCTTAACGTAAAAATAAAATTTAGTATTCTTCGGTCCGCGTTTAGTTACACAAATCTAGGTAGAGAGCTCAGCTTATTTTATATTTTTGCTGATATCGTTTATTCCGTTTACTTTTGTAACTTAGACTTTCAAGAATAAATCTTTAATTCTCTCTGGATGTTCGGCCCTGCCAAAACTGAAAGTATTTCAAATTCACGAGTAAATTAAAATAAGCGTAAAATCTATCTCTAACGCTAAAGTGGTGACCCCGACGTGATCTCGTGAGTTATTTGTGTATTTTTGTGGCAGTTATATGTGTATTTTTGTGGCAGAAGAACTAGTAAAACCAATTTCAAATGCACAACATTGTACAGTTTCCAAGTTCCTTCTGAGATGGATGCAAACATTATTGAGATGGCGTGACCAGAAATACTCCCGTGCAGTGGAGTTTTACGATAATGCCTAATGACGTGGATGAATTACCGGCTGGAATGATTTCTGTACCACCCACGGTGGAATTACAATTTACCTCTGACTCCATCAACGACCACGCAAAAAGGGATCTAAGTGTACTCAAGGCACTACCCCGCCGATTTAGTAGTGAAGTGAGAGACACAATCGACTGAAAGAAGGCTTGATCAAGCGGTTATGTACGTCACAGGTGGAGAAAACAAAGCGGCTTCTTCAGCAAGAACAAATGAACGACGACAAACCATCACAGTGTCTTCGACGACTTCAAGGCTTAGCAGGTACAGCAATTCCAGATTCACTAGTACGAACCATTTGGCAGAGTCGCCTTCCTACCGACATACAAACCACTGTTTGGCCAAAACAACAGAAACCGCCGATCGCGTCTACGATATTTTATCATCACGTCCATCGATCGCCACCACAAGTGCTCCGACCACGAGTTATTCCAGCAACATCCAGAGGCTCGCTATAGACTTGGAACGATTGATTGTGCGACTTGATTCGATCCAGACGCGATTAACAAACATTCAGCGAAATCGATCGCGTTCCGGTTCTCGTCCTCCGCGTCCATCTACCCCAGGACACTCTTTTCGCTAACAATCCCGTATGTGTTGGTACCATTATAAATTTGGTGAAGCTGCCAAAAGTTGCAATCAGCCTTGTGAGTGGGAGTCGGAAAACGAAGCTCACTCATCACCTACTTCGAGAACCGCGTGAAAAGTCACCCTATGTAATTTCCGCTGTTAATGGAACTAACATAACGACTTATGGTACCTGTACTTTCACACTCGATCTCGGCCTATGCAGGGACTTCACTTGGAGGTTTGTAGTCGCCGACATTTCTAAACCTGTTCTTGCAGTAGATTTTCTGGGATATTATGGATTACTTCCGGATCTACTTAATGGACGCCTAGTCGATTCTACCACTTCGCTTACTCTAATCTAATAACATTTATTTTCCAAATTACAAGTTTTGAGATACCTAGACTATCGCTATTTTAATTGAAAGCGGTTGTATTAAGTCAGTATAAACTATCACAACACACGCGTTACAAACACCTGCGTTCGCAGGGGGCTGGTGTCGGCCCTGTATTAGCGACTGTCAGCGGCAATTCGGTATGAATGTCAGATTACTTAGGCTCTAAGCCTCTCAATCGTGCTCTAGTTTTATTTGCCAAGTGGCATGTTAGACGTGTATGTTGTTTAAGAAGTGGTTTGGTGTTTTGCAGGGAAAGCATAAAAACCCTGCTTCTCGTTGGACAATACTAACATTAATATGTACACTATGTACAATGAATGGATATTTACATGTATTTACATATATATACGATAGTTTGGAAGTAATCTATTTACTTCCAGTTCAAGGGTCGGAATTTTCATGTCCCGCAAGCCAAGCTCATTGACGGACATT
>MU182134.1:277351-314333 GCA_016904865.1 Pissodes strobi
ATTAGAGGGCAATATATGACAAGGAAATCAGCTAATGTTTAAAGTGGCGTGTTATATATATAATAAGTGGCTTCTACAGTTAAATTAAATGGGCGTGGTATTTATGAACTTTGGACGATGCCGCTTGCAAGTGCGATTACAAACTTCATAGCTTATGTTCATTAAGTGAACTTTGTATGTAAAATTACTCGTCATATGAAATGGACTTGCATTTCTAGTAGGCTATTTTAAATTTGCATTAAATAAATACATATTGTATTAAAGTGGCTTCTAAGGTATCAATTTCAGCTTATATGCCTATGTCTTGAAGCCTAAAATCTGGCTGTGGGGGCATAATTTGCAAATTAGTAGAGACATTCAGGCATTTTTTTTATTATAGTAGTGGCACACACACTAAAGGGAGATCCTATGGCGCTTGACGCGCGGTGTTTGTGCGGAGATGTTGATTGACATGGTTCTTGAATAATTATAGGCTGTAATTAGGGGAAACTGATATCCTGGGAGTGAGTTCCACAGTGATGCACTGCGCCAGACAAAGGAGTTCTGGTAAAGCGATGTTCTAGGTGTGTTCAGTTGTACGACGAACTGGTGCCGCCGTCTGTCGTGATTGTCTGTGAGGCGTTGCCAGGGTCGGGATGAGGCGGGCCAAATCCTGGGAACATCTGCCGTGAAACTATCTGTAAAACAGGGACATTTCGGCCACATGTCTGCGGTGTTCCAGACTATCCAGTTTCCGGGTCGCCGACAAGACGCACAGTTCTTGCGCTTTGCAGAGCAATAGCAACTGCTGCGGTGTATATACTTGTTGCGAAATAGCGCACCAAGTTTCTGGGAGGCTGATTTTGCGATGTTAGCAACGTGGTCATGCCAGGATATATTGCTGTTGACCGTCAGACCCAGCAGTCCGATTCACGAGGATGAAGGAATGGTCTATCCTGCTATAATGCCTGCCATAATGATGTCAGGGCCCGCCGTATTGGCCCTCTTGGTAAACGTGTCTGCTTGGGTACTTGTTGCATTGAACTAGAGTTTCTGTCGCCCCAAGTTTGAGCTTTCTCCAGGTCTTGATTAATTGCTGTAATCTGCTCCTGTCGGCGGTGATAAGTCTCAGTCGCTGGTAAAGGTTTTTTTAATCTAGGTTGGGAGGCAAGGATACTGTCATCTGCAAAACTGTAAACAGGATTATTCGTTTCGGTCAGCAGGTCATTGATATAGATGAGGAACAGAGTTGGTGAAAGTATTGCGCCCTGAGGCACGCCCGCGTTAATGGTGAAGGTGTCTGAGATGTGTCCATGGACTGGAACGTGCAGATATCGGTTATTAAGCAGTTCGTCAAGCGAAACTCTGTCGACTGCCTTCGAAATATCGAACGCAATCGCTCGATACTCGCCGTAGTTCTCAATTGCCCTACTCCATATATGAATGACATAGGCCAATATATCACCTGTCGATCTCTATTTGCGAAAACCGTATTGTTTATCGCTGATTATTCTGTTGTTTTCGAGGCACTTGAGTAGTTGCTGATTGACTACACGTTCCATGACTTTGGAGATTATGGGAAGCAAGGTAATTGTGCGATAGTTTGAGGGCGCGGTTTCCTTGCCTTTTTTGGAACAGGTTGCACTCGAGCGACTTTCCAACAAGATGGGCAAATCCCTCTGTCCGTAAGACACAGACAAAAACCTGGAAAAGACAGGTGTTAGTTAGTTGGCGCAGTTCTTTAACACGATGGCAGGTATTCCGTCCGGTCCTGATGCTTTTTGCGTTCTTTAAGGATTTTACGAATATCACGGTGATGAAACTTGACTTCTGCCATGGTAATGTTGATGTTCGATATGGTGGGGAGAGCCTTGCTTTGGGGAACGTTCAAAGTAGAGTGCGATGAAAACATTTTGGCTAGCTGCCTATTCTTGGCTTTAGTCGCCGTGATGCCACGTTCGTCTTTCAAATGTGGGAGAGACGTTTATGTAAAGTTATTACTTACTGTCTTTTCTACCGACCAGAAATTCCTGGAGCCACTGCGGCATTGCAGAAGTTTATTCCCGATACTTGATTGTATTTGTCGTTAGTTTCGTCGATCACACGTTTGCATTCGTTTCTCGCTTCCACAAAATAATTGCGATTTTCAGCCATCTGATTTTGCTGCCAGTATTTGTAGGCTTGCCGTTTCTTACCTATAGTTCTTTCGCATCTTCTGTCGAACCAGGGCTTTCCTTTTGAGGGTAACTTGATGGAATATGGGATTTATGCTTCCATTCTTGAGGAGATTAGTTGCGTAATCTCTTCGCAGCAGACTGACGATTCGTTAGTGCCAAAGCAGATGTCGAGCCATGGATCTAGGTAAAACTCCCTTAGATCGTCCCAGCTTGTAGAATTGTAATGCCAGATTTTGCGAAGCAATGGTAGATCCTTCTGTAGAAGTGGCAATTCACAAACAGTTGTAAGAGGTTTGTGGTCGGAAATACCTAATGGCGGACCAACTGTAATTGTGTACTGGTCAGGATTGGTGGTTAGAAAAAGATCCAGGAGGGCGGCCAATTCGCCCCTCTTTGAGATTCGCAGCTGATGGCAAATGCTTTAGCATTTCTACCTTCGTTTTCGATCTTATTGTGATGTGTGAGCCAGTTGGGGTGGTGGGCATTGATGTCTCCCAGAACCATTATTTCTGAATTGGAGTGATCGACCTGTATTGAGTCAAAATTGGTAGCTAGTGCTGTAAAAAAACTTTGGTAGGCTTTATCGCTAGAGGCGGTAGGGCGATAGAGACAACATATAAACTTGGTTATTCACTTGGCGGTGAACTTGAGCCACGTGACGTCAAGGTTGTTCGGTTCGAGTGTTTCTTCGCGGCGACATGAAATGTCGCTTCGGACAAAAAGGCATAGTCCGAACTTATGTCTAAATCGGGCATGTAAGTCGTAACCAAGATAGGTGTAGTTTACTGTTGTTGTTGTAGAATATACATGTGTTCCTGTAAGGGCTAGTAGATGTAGTCTATTTGCTTGTAGGTGTTGGTGTAACGAATTTATGTTTGTATTTAGGCCTCTTATGTTGCATAAATCTATTCTAAATTGATTCAGCATCTTTGTGTCTGTGAAATGTGGAATGTAGGGTTCCCAGGGCCACACAGCACCCGGAGATCCGAATGACCGAGGAATTTACGTCCGGAATATTTTGATCCCCGAAAACCAGCGCGGAAGCGGAACGTAATTTGGAAAATCTGCGAAAAACTGTGTAAATTAAGCGATTGTCTTTGCATTTAAAATTACTATGTCAGGGCCGTTTCTAGGGGTCCAGGCGCTTTCGTGCAAACCTATGTTTCTGCGCCACCAACCCCCTCCCTCCCTTTGCAACATTAGCAAATAAGGAGAGTAAATTATTGTCATAAATATAACTCAAAATTTCTAATGGAGTATTTTTTTTCTGTTAAAAATGGTTTTAAAGCCATAAATACAGTTCAGTACCGTCAAAATCACAAGATTGATTATCTCCATTTGTGTATAGTGTATACAAGTCATATACATGTCTTTTTAATAAGCCATCTTCCAATGAAACAAAAAACTAAAATTGTGGTACTGTTCTCTTAAACCCAAAAATCGCTCTTCTATTGAATTTATGGCAACATCTAACACCGTGTTGAATGCGAATGTTCATATGAAAAATGAGCTTTTACTTTTCTTTGAAGTATTTGGGAAAAATTTATACCAATATTCAATTCTTGTGATAGGTTTGATGATATTCCATAGTAAAGGTCAATATTCTCGTCAACTTTTTAAATTGCCTAAAAGTTTGTCCAAAGTATCAGTAGCCGAATGTAAGGCTATATTCGAAGTTTGTAGAATTTTACTTGCAACGTTAACTTTGGAAACAACTTCTTACCAGACAACAGTCCAAAGCAAGAAATGGAAGCTCCGAATTTTTGTTATTAAAGCACCAGCTTAATGTCTTGTTTAACTCCCTTGATTGGTCCTTTTCTATGTATGAAAGAACCTAAGTGGAATCTTAGTGGCTTAATAGCATTATACTGGGCTTTCCCATCTTGTGTCACTTACAGACTTTAAAACCAAATTTTTAATATGCTGTGTTAAAACATCGCAGATTTGCAACTTTTTAAAGACAATAGCTAGCAGCAAAAATTTTGATCAAGTTTAAACAAATATATATCATACTCTTCATTTACAGCCATTGCAGACATATTTCTTCTAACTAAGTAAATATTTTTTGAAAGCATAACGAAAAATCATCATATTTTTCAATATAAGTATTCAGAGTGGCATGTCAGTTTAAATACAAGAGGTTAGACTAGTACTTAATGCGAAACTTTATAATCGATAATTTTATCCTTTAAAGAAAACCAAAATAGTAGCCTGAAATGTATTTATTTTATGCAAAGCACTTCGTCCGTACTAATTTCCTTCCCGAAAGTGTCAGGCGTCTGGGTTAATCGGATCGTCTGCCGAAATCCGTGATATTTGCATACTTAAATCGTTACGTTTGAGATGTAAATATTTGATGCCGAAATGTGTGTAAAGACGAGAATAAATATTTGACGAGAACTTGGTTTATCGACATCTGACATAAAAAGGATCACAATAACCCATCGTTTGGCCTGATGGTGGTTTTACATTATATATTGCAAATAAATAATACTGTTGAATTCATTGGTGCCCAACTGCCCAATAGATGTTTTGTTAAATTCGCATGATATATCGTTGAATGGTAGCTCATATTTAGATATAAACAGCAGGACTAAAATTATCATTTTATCAATAAATTGAACCGAATAACTGAGGTCCATTATATCGTGTAGCATTAAATATGCGAATATTATTACCCTTTATCTGATTTAGTTTTTAGTAAATTACACATTGATAGTTACCTTCAAATTAGAAATTTTCTATTTTCAAGTTTTTTGTTAAGACTGGCTGATTCAAATAACGACCTTCAGCATCCAGGTTAGGAATGGCCGTATCTAAATAATTGCGTTTTCTGGCAAAAATTATCTGTCGTCAAATGGATGTTTTGATGAACACTCCTGTTAGGATCATTATCAACATATTTTAAAAATAATATAAGTAGTGCTGCCCTAGAAAAAAATAGGGCGCACTTAAGAGTTTTTGCCAATATCAGATAACCTTGTTTTATGCTGACGCTTCATAATTCTTTAGATTCGTACCGAACGAAAAATTTTCTCATGGATTCAGAAGTTGTTTCGGGACCAATGTTAGGTATAGCTTTTCTTTGTATATATCGATGCACGACAGTGTTGGTTACCGTAGCAAAGATAACATAATAGTTGGTAGAACAATTGGCTAATATATTTTTAAAAAATCCTTATACGATTCTGCCACATGAAAGCTCTCTGACGACAAAACCTCATGCCACACGCCGGCGCGGCGTCGCGCCGTCGGTCTTCCTAGTCTCCGTTGCTCTTCTGGTCGGAGTAACGAGTTTGTTTGTGTTTATTTGTGATGAATACATTGCAGTAATGTGTTTGTGCTGCGTTAGTTAGAGTTTTGTGTCAGGCTCTCGCTCGAGGTGTTGGAATATATAATTATTCCAATTGAGCCAAAAGTGGATGGCTGTCTTTTATCGAGGATACTTTATTTCCATCAAGAAAATAGTACTGGCTCAAATGCTGTGGTCAGCATTTTAGAAGTCGTACGTATGGGTTTTAAGCATGAGAAACAAAGACGCACATCCAAAGTAAAGTAGTGTTGTTCAAAGTGGGAAAATTCTAATTTTGTTTTTTTCAAATATTATTTTTAACTTTAAATTATTATCAATAGGATATAATTTCAAAATAATTTTTATATTTATATCTACTTGAAAAACATACACTTATAATCTGACCATTTCATTAGCAAAAAAAGCAAATAGGTATGCTTAGATAATTAATATTTTTACTTTTCACTAAAAAAGGAACATGCTTATTTATATTTGGAAGAATTCTCTAGCTTATAATAAATAAACTTATATATTTGAAAGTAATGAAATTCAAGACTTTTCGTAAAATATTTCCATTTTGATGGAAAATATTCAGAGGTAAGGAAATAATAAAACATATTACTGTCAAAACTATATTTATTTTGTAACACAAATACCTACCACTTACTTCAGGTAAATGTAAACACCTCATGCAACAACATAAAAAATATCAAATAGGCTCAAAAAGAACACCACACACTTCTAATGGGCTTTGGGGACCAATAGATTTTCCTGAAATTATGATATGTTTTTTAACCTATAAATGTACGTATTTTTTACTATTACGTCATCATACAGGTTATGCCAAAATAAACTAGACGCTTTATATACAAATATCTTGTTTCGAAGATGAAAAGTTAGGATGGTACTACTGATTAGAGTTGTACACAATTCACGGTCGAATAGCTTTATATAATATATAATTATTATACTTAGTATCTAAGAGAAAAATTATCTCTCTTTCTTGATATTTTTACCACTTCTTATTGAATTTTATCGAGTGGTTTTGCTCTCCAAGCCTATAACAGAAAAAGCGTTTTGCAATCATTATTACAGATTACCAGATATCATTTTTCTCAGTTAGTTTTAAAGATAGCGATATAATATCTAATATATTCGCAATCCGTAACGAACGGACCATGTGATAAATGAACCATATACAAAGCGATCCATTCATAAAAATAAAATTTATATTTTTTGATATTCGGTTTAATAAGGTGATATTATTGACTTTCTTCATAATTTTAGGAAATTTTAGGAAAAGTGGTACTGATGATGGTCGGGGAAGAAAAGTACGCGTCAATTAGTGGAATATATTTTTAATGCTGTAGGTGATACTCCTTCAACGAGCACTAGAAAATTATCGCAGCGCAATATTACATGAAGTTTATCAAGAACAGCTATCATATCCATATCATTTGCAAAAGGTGCATGAACTGATTCCTGAAGATTTTCTCCGCAGAGTGCAATTTGCAAACGGGCTATTGGTTCGGCAACGAAATAGTGTAAACTGCATTAACGCCATTTTCTTTAAGAATAAAGCAGGGTTTAGCAGAATGTTATCATTAATTTACACAACTAACATATATGGACTGATGAAAATCCTCTTGCAACTATTGTTTTGCATCATCAACATCAGTTTCAATCAATTAATGTCTGGGCAGGGATCATTGATTGGGCCATTGATTGAATGGACAACTTTATTTAGAATTCCTCCAGAATGCTTTTCACGTTTTGGTATAGCACTTACTACGTAAAACCCGCCGAAACACGTACTTCATGAACGATAGGGCACCACCTCATTTCAGCGTTGCTGTGCAGAAGCACCTTCATAACGGCTATCTAAACCGTTGGATAGGTAGAGGAGGAGCTACTATTGCCTGATTTCCTGGATCTCCCGACCTAACGCCATTCAATGTTTACCTCTGGGAGTATCTCAAAACTTGCTAATTCCCACTCTTCTACGAAAAATCATGCCTCATTGTGATTGGATAAGGAACAATTATTATTGTGGCGGGTACAGCAGACTTAAATTCATCGTGCCCAGACTTCACGTTGATTCTAATCATTATCATGCCCTTAACTAAGCAGTTAAAGTTTAACTTTTTATTGAAACTATGTTGGTGACAGTAGAAAATTCCTCTTCTTTATACTCAACCGGACAGAAGTTAGGTGACTAACAGCGTAAATAAAATGACGTTTTTTTTGTTCGAAAACTGTTAGGAATAGCGACATAAATGAAGAGTACTTAATTTTTAGTCAATACTTAAAGATATGTAACAAACGTTGTGTAAAGATCTTGTCATACAGGGCGTAAAAAAGTGTCACAGTTAGTCCTTGCAGCTGTGAATAATAAACACATTTTCCTGGATAGTAATTTGAAGGGTCTTGGTACACAACATATAAAAAAGTTAAATATTTAATTATATGTCAAAAACTTAATCCCATTGGAGCTCTTTGGGAGCTTATATCTCCGAAGAGGAGGTCTATACGAAAAACGTTTATATGAACTTGTAATAATATTTCCCGTGTTTTTATCATATCGGGGAAATTTCCCACATTTTCCCGGACACCCTGTATAAACACAATTTATATTACGTACCGTATGTATTTTATTTCGAAGGTCTGTTGCAAGAGTTACAAAATGCTTTTGCTATTATAGCCTTTTGGAGGGAAATTTTTGATAAAGGCTAATAAAATTGTCGAAATATTGAGAATGGAGGAGTATTTTTGTATAATTAAATATTATTTACAACCATTTGAGCGTGAATTGTTTACAGTCTAATCGGCAGTACCAAAGTTTACAGAATAAAAAATACAAGTTGATTCACTCCGCGCCATCGTCAAATTCCACTCCGCTAATCCTCGCCTGCCCGGTAGACGGCCAGTCTACAGTGGAGAGCTAAGTAATTTTTATTTTAAATTTGTTTACGGTCCGGCGTATAGGGTGAGATTTCAAAAATAGCGGTTTGTTTTTGGTGGATTTCTGAGTAAAATGTCTAGTTGAAAATCGAAATATTCGTTCAGTAGTTGATTGTGAAAGACGAGTGGCAGACACTATATCGCTCTTTAGGTGCCCAAAATGGTAGGTATGTATTAGTTTATTATAAGATTTTATTTAACTTCACTTGTATGTTTGGGTCAAATCTTACAAGTTAAATTTGTCCTACTTCTCATCAATGTTCAATATTAATGTCGATTTATAGTGAGTACAATAGAGTATGTAATAAAAAAAACTCGCAGGTGTCGAGCCTGGAAAAGTGCCTTTGAATTTATAGGATCGCACATATATGCGAATGATACACCAATGTAATGTCATAGCCGTATTAGAATGTGTGGTTTGCATTTTAATGAAAACAGTTTGGCAAATTCTTCTAGGAGCTGTATACATTCATATGCTGTTCCATCAACCGTGTTACCAACTAAAAAAGGTAACTTTTAATCAGATTTTGCGCATTTGCAAAATAATTTAAGATGGATGCAAATATAGATTTATCAAAAAATCTATTGCTTTAAATTTTGTGCTAGTTAGTTATTGTGGTAAAATTAACGAAATATAGAAATTGCTAAAATGTAGACAATTAGTTTTGCAAAACTTTTTCCAAAATAATTTGTAAAGTTTTGCAAAACTATGATGTAGGTCATCCCCAAAATAAATTAAAATAAAGAATTTTGCACGGGGTTGTAAATTTAATTTTCATCCTTTTTTGTGACTTCACAAAATATATTTTTCAAAATTTTAATATTTCATTATTTAAATTCCTCCATTTTTTGCTTACTAAGCGGGAATATTACTCTATGTTCCCAATAGTAATTCGCGTCAAACTCGGCTTTTATTGCCTCATACCCCCTACATTTTTTTACCGTCGCGTTGCGTCCTCGGCTCGCCTTTGATATGACGATTTCATTGAATTGGCGCTTTGTGTACTAACTTATATTTTTATTTCTGTCAACTTTGGCTGTACCATCTAAACCTTTCACCTAGATTTTTTTGTATATAATATAGCTTAAGTTTTGTATATAATATAGCTTAAGTCTAATATTTTGGCGCGACTGTATATTAACGCAAAGGCAAAAAAATACTTGTGTTGATAAGCTAAATAAAATACTAAAATAGAAAATCTTTATTGCTCGAAAAAATCTTGTTTTATTTGTCGTCTACCGATCTAAATCTGGTTCAATTTATTTTTTAATTATTTATCAACGGAGAGGTTAAAAAATATCTCAATAATTTTTTCCATTTATTTTCACTTATTGTTCGCCGATTTTAATATATATAAACGAGCAAGAGGGACTTTATTTTTTATTTTGGTACCTTTTTAAAAAAAATCCTAAAGCTTCCCTTGATAGAAACTACATTATTTGTAATTAAATATTTCTTTTATACATCGTAGCCAACTAACATACTTGTCGCAATGATCATAATTTATCTTTATTTTGAAGAGGAGCCTTCCCATTCTTCCTTCTTCTAGTCTGTAGTAATTCCAGAACTTGTTTAGTAATTTTGCTGCAGGCAAACGCTATCCGGTACTGTATTGACTTTAATTTATTTACGTTTTATGGATAAATTTCTTCATCGTTCCCTTCTTAAGATGGACAATGGCCTTCTCCTTGCGTCCATTTCCACGCCTTTACTTTTGCTTTGTAATTTTCCATGGTTTCGATTGAACTTTCTTTTTTTTTTGTTATTTCGTTGATTCATAAGAGAGTCAGGAACTTTCTTTTTTACTGCTCGTTTTTCTATTTCTTTCGTGTTAGTAGTAGTCTGGAATAATTCCATTTCATATCCTCTCGGTATTAATGAAAAGGGGATCGATTGTATTCTTCTGTTAGGTTTCGCGTCATGGTGTTGTCGTGGTTATCATTGATCAGTACTACCTGAACCGCGTACATGACCATGATATTAAGTTCGATAACCATTTCTTGAACCTTTCTTTTTTTGGTTGTTGGTTTCACTACGCTATATGTACCCTTTGCCTCAGCACCTTAGTAAAAACCAATTTTTCTCCAGGTTGCTAACCCATCTGTAATTAATCTTTAGGTCCTTTTTAAAGTTCTTTAGGTACTATGACGTAAGTGTGATTAATGTGATACCATCCTAGTGCCCCTCACAATCCAGAGATTGAAAGAGTGTCCTACGCTTTTTGAATGTCAATAAATATTTTGAATATTTTCTCTAAAATCGTCCTCAATCGGGTTCCTATAATTAGTAGTTGCAGCAGCTTCACTTATTTCCTTTTTGTGGATTTAAGAGATGTGCTCTCCCTGAGATTAAGTTTACTAATTACATAATCAATTATCATCCAAGTAAAGCGGGATATCTCTTTGTGCTTTAAACACCTATTATTTATTAATCTTCAGATTATATGTTTCGCAAACTTTTATCAATCTTTGGCCGTTATGGTTGACCACATCCTCGCCAATAGGTTTGATTATTTTACTGTTATCTGTTGGAATTTCATCCACTTTTTCAAATATTTCATGCTATTTAAAGGCTTCTGCGAATATTGGCCCACCTTATTATATAACCTACGCGCTCTGCCTATAGCATTTTACCACGAATACGTTTATCAGAAAGTTTTATGTTTTGAAAGCCTCTTTACATGCGAACTCTACTATATAAATGACACTGATAACAAAACAGGTTTTTCCTTTCTATTTTATTTTCGCAAAACTATATCAGCTAATTTATTTCTTGCTCTTACTCTCCCATTAGCCAGATAGAGCCGAGGTCGGAACTTCCTGATCTAAGTAGCTCAATTTGTGACTTGCTAAAATGTAATAGGTAATGTAAAGGTTCACGTGCAAATTTGTTCAAAATATATTAACTTCGACAGGCTAACCAGGAAAATATGTTCTTAAAAATTAAGAGACTTATCACTTGAAAGAGAGACCATTTAAAATAAGGTTTTAAACCAGCTAATCGAACAAATGGTCTCGAATAATTAATAAAATCACTTTAAAACGCGACATCAAGCATGCTGCCTAGCTTAGTCAAATTTTAAAACAATGCTGCGCCATATGGAAAAATATTAGACTTAAGGTTTGTTCCAACCGACTAGAAAACCGTACGAAGGACCGTCAGTTCTTGAAGAAAAAATTCTTCTGGTTTCGAACTTTCTAGGTTTTGTATGTTATCGATTTTATCGATTTAAGTCAAGTGCTTATTAGGCAAGTTGAGGCTAGTAGTAAAGCAACTAGAATAATGTGGAAAAAGTAAAGCTTATTTAACCCAGTCCTTCTAAAAGGATATCCAATCATAGACACCTGCAAACCTATTTACTGCAAATTTTCAATGTCTTGGCAGAGGTGCTATTAGGTATATTTATTATTTAATATATTAGCAGTGGTGTTCAGCTGTTCACGAAGATCGATCCTATTAATAGTGAAATAATTTTATTGACATCAAAATATTTTGTATATTTTTATAATGGATAATCCGATTGATCTTCGACTTGGTTTGACAGATGACTTTAAAATCCCTTTTTGTACTAACTATTTTTTCTTTTACTGTCTTTAAACGTATTTTTTCTATTCCTTTTACTATTAGGTCAACCCGTTTACTGACAGATTTTTCTTAAACTAAAGTATCGGCAGGTTCCCATTCACTGGACGTAACAATAGCCTTATCTATACAATCTTTGCGTCTTCATTCTAAATCCTTTTCATTTAAGGAATTGCCGCAGAACAAAGACTTGTGCACAACTGGTGAGGAGTATTTTATTCTTAATATTGGCAGATCTCAGTTTTCTGATAACTAGCTTAATATTTGTGTGACACGTATTTAGGTCTTAGGTGACAGTTTTCAGAAAATATTTTTGCCTATATTCTTTCGCGACGATCCCAGAAATAAATTTCCAAAATTTTCGTTTGGGTTCTTAAATTTTTACAATTCTCATTAAGTTGTTTTTTAATAACGGCGGAGAAGAATAATTCTTTGTCAACTTCTGGGGTGACCTGCTGCCCTTCAACCAAATTATTAACATTTCCACCAGGAGAATCTCTCATTTCTTTTCTTTTTTATTTTCTTTAAGCGCATTCTGTATTTATTTTTTATTGTTTTCTATTGGTTTTTATTGTTTAACAATTGAAATTTTAAGATGCTGATTTCATTTTCAGTGTTTTAATGTGTTTTCTTCTTTTTATTTTTCCATGTTTTCCTAGTCCATCGTTATTCTTTAGGGTATATTCCTCTTGTACCATTTCGGAAATAGGCGTTTCTGATGGTGAATCTTGTTTCAACCTATCTTCAATTAAATGCGCTTGCTTTTTCTTTCGTGGTATGATTTACTACAAAACTTCCAATTTTTTCTTTGTATCCTTCCTTCTCTCTCAGTCATTTATTTCCATAATACTTTTAATTATACCATCTTCCTTTCTTTTATAATAGCCTTCGCGTTCTTTTCGTTTTTCTTCTTCATATGTTTCAGGGTTATTTCTTCGTGCTTCACGAAGTCTCCTCATAGCTTCTCGTTGTCTTTTTTTTGTTCTTCATATTTTGCATTCGATTTTTTGATATTTCTTGTTTTATTTGTAGAATTCATGCTCTGAAGAGAGAAGCAATTCTAACATGACCTCCGTGAACTGTTATAGTCACGGAGATTAGATTCACTGAACTGAGAAAATTTCAACTTTTTATGGGATATCTCGATTGAAAATAAATAATTTTAAAATTAAAGCTTGACACATTAACATCCTCTACAATTAAGTACATTACTCTTACGTGCTTTTAAAGGAAGTTCTATCTCTCGCTTCGCTGAAGTCTACTTAAGCCGAATTTAGATCGGAGCATTATGGCTAAGTCTCATTTAATACCCAGGAAAAGCGTGTTGAATGGGCCTAGAGAGGTTTTCACTTAAAAATGTCGGTACCACGCACCAGACACCACACGTAGAAAGTCATAACCTAAACGAGGCAATGATCGTTTATTTCAATATGATACGGCTTCAAGTCAGTTTGGGTTAGATTAGGTTAGATTCACCAATTCTACCGTACAAAAGCCTATGAGCCGTTCGGCTTAAAACCAAGTCATGCATGCCGAAAATTAAAAAGAATATTGAAATGGTCAGAAGCTCATGTGTACATTTTTTAACTTAAAAATGGATATATGTGAAGTATGTATGTGTACTGGGTATATTTATTCTTTTAGATATGCTGTTTTAGGCCTTCCAAAATACCCTACACTGCACCAAGGCCTACATATGCGACACTTTGACCATGTTAGATATCAAGAACATTCATAATGCTTTTTACGATAATCAAAATACGGTAGGTCAAGACAACTTTATCCTAAAGTACATCCAGATAGGGGTACCCATTAGGCGTCGAAATATTAAAGGAGCGTCTAGTCGACATTTTTGTAGTAAATATTTTGAGTATGCTTTGCATTAACGCAGATAGAGCCAAAGGTGTTTTGCAACGACATGGTACTATGGTAAAGGAACAGTGTGCTCAAAGCAGAAAAGAAACATTGTTTCAACCTAAGATAAGCTATAATTAGCCTTATTGAAAAGTTTAAAGCTATTGCGTCACACTACTATCATAGTAAATCAGCAGGGTTTATTTACCCAGCAGTTTAAATATTCAGTGATTGTGGAGGTTATATAAAGGCAGGGCTCCTTTGGGCCTTTAAGTGAAGGAAAGTTATTTTCGAACCATTTAATACCCGTTTCAATATAAGGTTTGGATCTCCTCGAACCGATATATGTTCAAAACGGTTGGAGCTTGGAGAAAACCTAAAATAAGAAAAAGATGCTGGAGAAAAAACAAGCTGAACTTCGAATACACAAACTGAGAGCAAAGGCAATTTTTTGCAAAAGTGAGAGAAGATAAATGGGGTGCTTACTATATGTTTCGATTGTCAAAAGAATTTAACATTGCGTAAAATTCCAAGTGTTTACTATAGCAGACGACTCTATATGAAAAACTTTATAACTGTCACAGGAGACTCTCATTCTTCACTTGCACCAGAAAACGTTCGGATATTTGCATGGACTGAAGATAAATATCACGAGGGAGCAAATGTTATTACTTGGTCTCAAAATAAACAACAAACTTGATGGTATTGAGAATGTTCGTCTTGTCGCTGATGGATGCGAGGGACAAAACAAAAATAGCGTCATGTTGGCAATATGTCTTAAATAGTTCACCACTACAAGAGTGGGAGCTTAGCTCTCCTGTTGTTGGACATTTGTACATCCTCCGAACCGCGTATTCGGTAACATTGAAAAAGTTATTAGAGAACTTGAGCAGATACTAGAACTTAGATATATTTAAAAAACACGAAACAGTTGTTGAACTGGATAAAGGCGTACCGGTTATGGACTGGACAACTGCATCCAAGGAAGTTTTAAATCAACCAGCTAGATGGCTAAATTCAATATTCCCAAACAAGGGAGGCATAGTACAATCAACATAAGAGGGAAACAAAGTTATCAGTTCAACCTTCATCAAGGTAAATCCTTCTGTAAAACAGAAAAAACCATAGATTTTTTAAATCCCTTGCCACTGTAAAGCGGAGTTTAACCAAGAATTAAAAAACTTCAGGACGTGGCATCGCTATT
Source organism: Pissodes strobi (assembly GCA_016904865.1). Lineage (NCBI taxonomy): Eukaryota > Metazoa > Arthropoda > Insecta > Coleoptera > Curculionidae > Pissodes > Pissodes strobi. Next base: position 292,402 of record MU182134.1, read on the forward strand.
ATTTAAACATTACGGAGCCCAGTGGAAAAAGTAGACCAGACTGGGCTATTATAAGCAGGTGTTGTAAAAATATCTAGAAGGTAATAATCAGGGAGAAAATAACGACAAGGACCGTTGAGAACCAGTAGAAGAAGTTCCGGATTTAATACTTTAATTTTTTTGATTAGAGATTTTTCGTAGCATGACTTCAACTTATTTTTTGTTCGGTTCGTTTTATTTTTGTACGTTAAAATTTTCTATAAAATAAACTAGTTTCGCGGCGACCAACTCCTCCATTTCCATTTTATTTACTTTCAAGATCCACTAGATCCAATAAATGGTATCAAACTCCACCAAGTCCATTTTCTATTTTCGATTTCTGACTTTGTGGCAAAATTTACTTCATTTTCGTTTCTATAAACAGGGTTCAAAGCTACAAGAGAATTTGTATATAACAATCAATTTAAAATTGTTACCATAAGTTAGTTAAAGAGTTTTTTGCCTTTTTTTGAAAATGTTAGTAAAATGGGTTTAGCGGGTTTTGCCTCAAATATTACTATCAAAATTCAGATAAGTACTTTTGATTGATAAGATTTTGTGAAATCGCCCCTTATTCGTAGTTGGAACAATAATTTATAGCACTGATTTGCAATTACAGATTATGCTGATTTGCTGATTTGTGACACTAGTTCGTTACATATCGCAACTCATGCCTGTCGCTAATTGGCGTACTCTGCAGCCACACAGCCAATTTAGAGAAAATTCCTTAGCTTGCAACCGGACAAGTATATCCTAAACATGCGTGTTAGCTAAACGTATAGACTAATTAATTTATCGAATCCATTATAGCAGTTTACAGTATAGAACCGTGACTCTTCGGCCTATGATTTATAAGCTGGCTGAGATAAGCCGGGCGATAAGAGAAATTTAATAGTCAAATTTGCTGGGAGCTCGCGTTATGCAAACCAGCTTCAAAACGTACGTGAGCAATTAGTGTCAGAATTCCCTGTGTAATTTGCAGTATCGAAAGTTGTTGAAAATTTAGTTTCCTGATACAAATTGTTAGTTATTTATGAAATCAAAGCTATCCCGATCCTGCTATAAAATTGTCGTCTTTGGGGAGCCCTATCGGCCCTCACTTCGATAATAAACCACTTAGATCCTGTTATGATTCGGTAACTTTCTCTTTTGGTCCTCCTAAACTAATTTTTCACTTAAACGGGATAGGATTAGTCAGAAAGGCAGCAAAATTTCTATTTTAATAATTGGATTAGGGTTATAATACCTACTATACGTTAACTTAATATATAATATACGTTAACTTAATGCGTTCTTTAGCAATTACTAATATTGAATTAAAATGAGGTTTGAATAATAATAAATTATTGAAAGACATGTCTGTTTCTGAAGGGTCTGCAGCCCTTGTGCCATAAGAATTACTGCCCCTAACTAAACATCACAAGCAAATAGACATGTTGTTCAATATTCTTAGTTAAATAAAGAGGCATTTTCGTTTTCCTGCAAACTTAAAATAAATTTATTAATAAGTATTATTAAAAACACGTAAAAACTTCGTAGTTTACCAAATTGGAAAACAAATACTTTCACTGCATTACTTTCTACAGGATAACTATGCTCTTTCATAATAGCCAATTCATGAATAAAATCATGATTTAATCATTCGGAAAGCTTCTTTTCTATCGTTATTAATGCTAGATCGGAAAGTCGTTCTTGGGACATAGTTCAGATAACTTTTGATTTTGAAAACGGTCTCCCGTCTGTTGCCATGGAAACTGGTAACGTAAGAAATATTTTTAGGTCAGTAAGAAAATTAGAGAACGACCGTTAGTATGCTACTTTTACAGTCTTATATACATTTTTTAAAGACAATTTAGGCTTGAGAAATTTTTTTTGTAAATACACATTTCTTCACATAACTGCAATTTTTATCAAGATCGCCGAAATTTTCGACTTGTGACTGTTAAACATTAATACAGATCGTTGCATTTATTTAATACCAGAAATTTTTCTCCCAAGGAAAGAGTTTAAGATGTATTTTTGAATCTGGAATGAATTCATCTTTTGCTTCATACGAAAACCTTAAATTACTCATAAACAGATACGAAAGCTTTGTCGGAATGTTTGATGTTCGTTGGCCGAAATTTTATCGCGAGAGTAGGGGAATGGAATCTTATACCGCACCAACAATATGAAAATTATTGACAGCGAGAAAAACATACGTTTAGCGTAGAACGGCCAGAACTGATTTTGAATATGCTCTAGTATAATAATAATTGTGCCTCCTTCCGTCTCGCACTATATACAATTCTGTTAAACATTAATACAGATCGTTACATTTATTTAATACCAGAAATTTTTCTTCTATCTGTATCATTAACTTTAACAAATTTTGCAATTTGTGCAGAACATCATTGCACATAAAAATGTTAACTTAAACTAAAACCAAAATATTTATAACTTAATTCTAAATCAAGATAATTTCTACTTTAGGTGCAAATTACCTATATAGGGTGTTCATTTGAAAACTTCCCACCACGGATTTATCGAAAAGCAGTGATTAAAAAAAAACGCCAAGACACGTCAAAATATTTGTCAAGGGGGACAACTTTTTAACCAAAAACTACTTCACCCTCTGCCCCCCCAGGGTCAGCCCCTTAAAAAATTTAAATGGAAAGGGGGGTGGGTCGAATGATACATCATTTTAAAGGTCTTTCAATTCCCTTTATATTTAATGTATAATGTCCTATACCTATCTCCAACTGTTTTTGAAATATTGACAGTTGAAAATCGACCATTTAGCAAGTTTGACAGCCTGTAGAATCTAAACGGCTAAAGATAGAGCAAAATGGTTTGCACTTTGCTGTCTCCGTTTTTCATAAGCTATCGTTTGACACTAAATTTTTATTTAACCAAAGGTTAAGAAATTCCGGTTAAATTTACCCTCTGGTTAAATCTAAAATTAGTGTCAAACGATAGCTTATGAAAACCCAAGATAGGAAAGTGCAAACCATTTTGCTCTATCTTTAGCCGTTTAGATTCTACAGGCTGTCAAACTTGGTAACAGGTCGATTTTCAACTGTCAGTATTTCAAAAACAGTTGGAGATAGGTATAGGACAATGACGACATACTGGCGGCAAGAAACGTTTGTTCCCTAATATTTATTTTCCAATAAATTACTAGTGGCTAATCAACAGGAATATTCCTTGTTATAATGAACATAAAAATCTACAGTTGCGAACCATGTAACTATGCCCTTTTTAGCGAACAGTGCAATATAGCAGGAGCGACTAGTTCAAATTGTCATTAGGACAATAAGCCACCTAACAATTTCTCAACAAATAAATGATCTGATAATAAAAAACAAAATGTAATACAATTTCGTAATACCAAAGACAATTAACTGTAAATTGTCTTTGGTAATACCTTCAACTTAGATTAAAAGATGTTCATTTTATAGGTTAAAATTAAGGATATTAAGGATATTTAGTGAAGGCACCATACGTTAGGGCTAGAAATCACCTCTTATTATCATAATTTTGCTATAAATACCAAGTATTTAAAAACGATAATAAAATTAACGCATTTTTATGTTTTTCAAAATAAAAAAACGCTTATTTTGTTAGAAATGTTCACTTTTAAATTTTTACGAGGTTGGTTCAACCCCGTAGAACCATACAAAACCAGTATTTTATCTTGCCCCTAATAAAATGTATGTTTTACCGTTTCAAAGTACTCCTTTAGAAAAAAAAAATGTGTGTGCTCAAGACCACACGATAAAAGAGAAAACTTCAACAAGCGGGGTCATCGTTGGTCAGAATTTCGATCCGAGCCTTCGTTGCAGATACGGGCAAAAACGGTTTTCCCCCAAAATCCCCCCTTAAATTAGAGCCTCGGTCCCCCCATATGGTCTCAGATGACCCCCATGGGGCGCACCTACCATAAAAATTTCGACCCCGTACCTCTTCCCGTTCTCCCGAAATTAATTATTTAAGTTTTTCCTTCTCCCCCCTCCCCTGGCCAAACGGGGGGGAGTACGGGATCCCGTTTACGTCCAGGATCCCGTACTCCCAGGATTTTTACCCCGGCTACATTCCCTACCTATACGGGAACATGCCAGTAGAAGGAGCATATATCCAAGCGTGACGCGTGAGGTTACATATCCGAGCGTGACGGCACGGTCTCATTCAACCCCCCCAAATAAAAAACGCAAAACGCGCCTAAAGAAGTTTTCATTTCGAAAAGTATTCACTTTTGTGGGTTCGTTTCAACCCCTTATATTGGCACATATTACAAAGCATGTTCTTTGCACGCTAAAAACGAATATGTAGGTATATCAAAAACTACCGTTTTATACTGTGGTATAGCATTTAAAAATGCTATTACACACCGAAAATTAAAATAAAATTGACTTGTTTCACTGCTTTTTAAAATACAGAGCAAATTTCAGAAAAGAAAATATTTTTAGGCGGTTTTAACCATCCGCTTAGAATTGAGTTTTGCAAAATCGGTTCTTATTTCATCCCTAAATCCTAAAACGAATTTGAGTTTCCATCTTAGTGAAGCAATCATATTTAATATCGCTATTTTTTAATAATAATTTTATAGAAAAGGTAATGCAAAACAACACGAGCAAAAGTAGTTTAAAAACAAAAAGACTTTAACTGTGTGTAATTTTTTCTTACCGCAATTAAGAATCCAGCGCTGACACAATTCCTCATTTTTTAACATTTTTTTCCCACAAATGAAATAGCAACATACATTACCAGACATTGTTTTTAAAATCGGTGAACGTAAGAGGAAGAATTCAATCACAATGCACTTGCAAAAAGAATATATTTGAAATAACCAAATTTACCAAATAGTAATACCACAGCTTATACCGATTCGGTACGGTATAAGCTGTGGTAATACTCCTTCCCCTCAATAATTGAAGATGGCAAGGTTTACTTAAAAAACAGGCGGTATTAAAAAGCCCTAGATTTAAGACACCGACAAGCAAAGCGGTCTATCAAAGAGAACGCGGCAGCCCTTTACGCTTTTTGAACTCATTACCGCCGCGCGACATCGCGTTGCCCTGATTTAAATCGAGCTCTGCTAAGTCCAACATACATCGGCAACACCGCAAGGCGTCGTTGTATCGGCCTCATGGCAACCGAAATCGCACCATGTCGAGAGATCCGGAATATTTAAAATAATAGTAAAATTAGGTTTACAAGCCGCAGGTGCTGCGCTCTTAAGAACGGAACCTGAAGTACATTACCGTTTCGGCTCGCTGGGCGTCTATTCCCTGTGAATTGTCTTTGGTAAGATTTGGTCAAAGAATGTAATTTTCAGACCCTTTACTAGCCGTAATAGGCCAAAGAAGAGAGCACTACCTAACACAGACAGTGTTCAGTGACATTTTTTATGGAGTGATTTCAGCCTGCCAAAGATCAAATGGATCAATGACGTGCATGGAATATCTCCATCTGGGATTGTGATCAATGAAGCCACTGTGTTGTCTGATTGTGTGGCATATTTGGGTTTATTTCAAAACAATCAGATACCTATTAAATATGGGAACTTTTTGGATTTAATGTTTAGCAATCATGTAAATCTCACGGTTATGTTGTCTGATAAATCTTAGTTGAAGCTGGACGCTCCACATCCTGGAATATAATTTTAACCTAGAATGTATACCAAAAATATGCGTTCGGATTATTTTTATTATAATTGTTGTTCAAATTTTATTGATATGAATTTGTTTCTATCCAGTTTTAATTGGAGTTTTATTAATGAGTGCTCTGATGTCTATCTGGCAGTATCACAGTTTTATAATATTCTCTATTACGCAGTTGAGATTTATACACTTACTTCCCGTTACAAATCACCATCCTAGATGGATGAGCAATGAGCTGAAAAACTTGATTGTTGAAAAGAAAAAAGCACATAAAAGATTCAAAAACACTAACTCATTTGCGAACAAAATATAGAGAGATGTCACATTCTTGTCACAAAAACTACATTTTAAAACTAGAAAATAAGTTGTCTGACAAAAATTCATTTTGGCAATTCGTGAATTCAAAAACGGGAAACTCGGAGTACCCACAGTGTATGAATCTAAATAAACAGGAAAGCAGTGATCCTAAGCAAATTTCAGAAATGTTCAATAGCCATTTCACATCAGTGTACTCAGAATTTTTAGATTTAGATAATAGCACAGCACTTGTCTGTGATAAATGTCTCACTTGGTAATCTACAACTTTCAGTGATTGACATTTTTGACAAGATTAATGCTTTAAAACCTAGTCTGGGCCCTGCGCCAGATGGAGTCCCTGTTGTCGTCCTGTCTGAGGTGTTATGGCGAATTCTTAATCTGTCTTTGGAAAGTGGCAAATTCCCTTCTTACTGGAAATTGTCTTATGTTACTCTCCAGGATGGGGATAGGTCAAACATAAAAAACTATCGTGTAATATCAAAAACGTCATTAATATCTAAAGTCTTCGAATTCATTGTTTTAGAAAAAGTAACGCCACATTTTCGACATTTAATTATAAACGAGCAGCATGGATTTGTGAAAGGAAGTATCCAATCTTCTGTGTCATGAGCAATGCCTGTTGGAAATCTGCGAGAATAGGGGTTAAGTTGACTCCATATATACTGACTTCTCGAAGGCTTTCGACAGGGTTGATCATGGCATATTGGTAAAAAAGCTTGATTTGCTTGGCATTTTTGGTGATCAGCAAGCAGTAAAAATAAAAAAAAACTATATCTCTTCTGAATCTGATGTAGCTTCGGGTGTCTCACAGGGTGGCCATCTTTCAACATTTTTATTTAATTATTTTATTAATGACGTAAAAGAAGTTTTTCGTGTCTGCCACTTCCTCGCCTTTGCTAATGATCTGAAACCATTTATGGTTATCAGAACACAAAATGACTATCTTTTGTTGCAGGAGGATCTCAAAAGATTTACTGTGTGGTGCAAATAATGCAAATAATAATTAATGTCATAAGTTTTAGTAGATTAATAATCCTATTCTCTTCAATTATACTCTAGACTCGGTGGGGGTTGAGAGGCAGGTCTTAGTAAAGGATCTTGGGGTGTGACACAGAGTTATCTTTTGCCAAACATATTGAAATACTAACTAACAAAGCTATGCACCTTCTGGGATTTGTCTTTCGAACCTTGCGGGGTTTCGACAATGTTTTCATGTTCAGGGAAATTTATTGTACCCTGGTTCGTTCGATCCTTGAGTATGCCACTTGCGTCTGGCACCCACACTATGCGGTGCATAGTGACAGGATCGAGCGGGTTCATCATGGATTCCTGAAGAGAGGTGACCTTAAATTGAATGTTCCTTACGAACAGATTAATTATATTGCAATTATGAAAGTCCTTAATCTAAACTCTCTGGAGAGCAGGAGAGAATATTTTGACCCTTCAACTTTTTACAGAATAGTTAATCATATTTTTGATGCCCCGGAACTCCTTGCTGCAATTATTGGCATTCATGTATCGGCAGTGAATGCAAGAAATAGAAATCTTTTTAGCATTGATTTTCGTAGGACCAATTATGGTATGATCTCACCACTAACAAGAATGTGTAGGCTAACCAATGACTTGATAAAGAAAAGTGATATTGACATATTTCACGATTCACTTGCAAAATTTATTGTTAAAGTGAAAGAAATTTTGTATAATTAGTTATTTTATGAATATATCTATTCGCCATCTTGCTGCTGTATTTCTCACTTACATGCGATGTTCGATGTTTATTTTTAACCTTTATTTAGTGATAGGAAACGACTTGATTCAAGACGACCATGTTTTATATTTCAATTATTGTGGACTATTATTGTAAAATGCTCTTAGCGTAAATAAAATTTTGAATTTCGAGTGACACCTACCCATGCTAATTAAGGGGATGACAACTACGACTTACTAAAAACTAGTTTGGAATTACTTACACCAGAATGTTAGATCTTATACTTAATATATTTTGTTTCTAAGCCTTCCAATGTTATATTAATACTTTTGTGCTTGAGTTAATTTAGGGTCAGTTTGGGTTAGCACGAGTTGAGGGCGAGGGTTTGCCCGAACTAACTAAACGGAAGTATTAAAAACCATTATCTATTTAGTACACGAAGGCTTGGAGCTTCGATTTCGCCACTTTTAGTGGAGGTGGATAAGCAATAGCTCTTATTATGCTGATAATAAAATTGTTGCCAAAAATTAACCCAGGAATTAGCAGTTACAGAATGAAATACCGTACCATAAAATTTAAATGCTACTGGAATTTATCTAATATATCTCCTCCCCTTATAGAGGTTTATAAATGAGAGTTGAGGAATATGAATTCAATAAAAGTTCACATTTCGTAAGGTGAACGTAATAGTCCGACAACGTTTAATTCAGTTTTTCTTTGAAAATCCTAGAAAACTGCCTTGAAATCAATTTGGTTTGGGATAGTTTGGGTTAAGAAGTTAGTTTTGTGAAATTACGCTGGTACATCTTTATATGGGGCAACTTGAATGCACTGGTATTTTTTATGTTTTTGTACACGCCAGAATTCCATTCCTCCTTAGATGCGAATTTGAAATATGGTTATATGAACAACCCAAGCGCACATTTTGACTGCATTGCTATTGCTGAATAGAGAGAAAGTATTTCTCATACCATCTGCTACAAATCTGTCCAGGTAGCCTGAGATTTTTGACAGCACTGCAACTGAACTGCTGTTGAAAGGGCAGCCCCCTGCATAGGTGTTTGTTAGCGCATGAGGTACCCAATGTATTTTTAGGTTATACGATTAGAGTATACGCCTAATACATAGTTTCAGTTACAGCAGCTCCAGATGCCGAAAATATGTAATTTATTAAATAAAAGGATTGAAGATAATTTTGAATATATTTTAATGTATTTTTAGCTTCAGGTACATATCAATATATAAACTCTTAACAAAACGTACATGTAGCCAAACGCATGTCACTAACTTGTTTAATATTTCAAATATTTATCCATAATTCACCGTAATAAAAAAAATGTTTCCTAAGTAACATTGAATGTTTCATGCATTCATTTATTATTTATACTGTGGTAATCACTAACAAATGGTTTAGTATAATTCTATTTTATTGTGGAGTTACATCATTATATAGGTCGTTACAAACAACACCGAACATACGATACAAAACCCATAATAATCAGCCGACACAGCAATCAATCCTTAAACGGGTGGATCTTGATAAATAACCCTATAATTGACTCGGTGCTTGGAGGACTATTTATAAGGGTCATTCCATAATTCGATCCAAATTTTTTTTAACGACGGGAATGGCGGAGCATCAATCACGAAATGGACAGGTTATTGTGACAAAAGTAGGAAGCACTTTGCACGATGAGTAGCCAACCTATTATGAATCTGTCGACAAAATATTTCACAATTGATGTTTTCCGAATACGATATCCTCTAAAAATATTTAATTTACGAATGGCAAATCTTTTTTAATAAGTTGCCCTAGTGTAAGAGACTAGTGATATTTTCCATGAGTTCTTAAAATCATCACTGCGTACGAATTATGTTACGTTTTGGGCAAACTGCACTATAACACAGTATTATCCACAATATCAAAACAAAATTTACACACTCGACGCGCGCTTCGCTAATCATTTTTGCGTCATCAAGAGCTGATTAACACTAAACTTTGTATCTACTTGCAGTCTATGTATGCTAACTATTTGCTTTGTAAAGAGGCATTCTAATATCAAATATCAAATAGTATATATTATTATGGTACTGGTAAAGTATGAAATCAGCATTTTATAGCATTCTAAAGAATATCTAGGTAATGTCCATGGCAAAGCATCTAATAATGCATTTTTGATACTTTACCTATAATCCCTACAAGCTGGCCCGCAAAATGTTAAAAATTGTATAATTTATGCTTAAACTCCATAGCATAGCTGGCAATCTATAAAATTATGTATCAACTTTATTATCGTGAGACTAAAAATATGAACATATACTGATATATCAGTCGATATTACAAGCGTCTATATTCAAATACCATGCATCAGTCGCTCGCATCGATCGCTTCAAAAGTAAAACCAACAGAAACTAACCAAACTAACTATGCTCAATATCAAGTTAACAAAAATTATAAAAAGTACAATTTTGTTCATTGCCTGGACACCATTTGGCAATGAATCGAATTCCTAGCTATCCTTTGAAACTCTTAGGCATAGTGTAAAATACAAATCATGTTTGGAAAGTAGTTGGGAATGAGGCAGATGCAGAAAATCGACCATCGGAAGAACTGACAACCACATTCGTGAAATCGCTAAGACAAGCACTAAGAACTAAACTCAATAGGAAAAATGTTTTTAAGGAAATTAACACTTACGCTTACTCAGCGCTTGGCTACTCATTTCGAAGTAAAACTGTAACCTATACCAAGAGGTCAGGGCACTGCTAACAAAATTCAAGATCCATCATACTAGAAGTACTATGAAGAGAATTACACTGCCTCGACATGAAGGTGGTAGAGGACTGGCATATATCAATTGGACCAGCAGATACCAAATCTTCGAAACCGCTGTAACAGGAAATCTGCCAATTCAGAATTGTACAGAGTAATATGCCAAGTGGCTGACTCCACCCCATTAAGATTAAAATAAGGCGAGGGCCAACGACATTAAACGGCCAACAACAAGAAGTTGCAAAGCTGGAGAGAGAAACCGTAGTTCGGAAGACACGTTAATGAAATTACGCAAGAACATGTCGACAAAGCAGCATCGAACTATTGACCGGTCTCGGGACATATGATCACTGCTAGCTATTCAAGATCAGGTTATACATGCGCATAACTATCTTAAATATACACTCATGTGCAATAAAAACGGTCATTACAAAATTTTGATTAAGTTTTAGGCTTTATTTTTGGCCCGATTTTACTGATTTTTTTAAGGAACTGTAGGTACAACTATCCTTATTAACATGTCTTTTACACATTTTAAGAAACATTGGTTATTCGACATATTATACAAGGATAATCAAAATGTTGTTTTTTTATCTAATTTTAAAACTCCCTGTGGAATAATCAAGTAGCAAAATTATTCCAAAATGCCAGTTTTCATTTAAAGTCATCTATTCTTTACGTTTTGTTTTTTGGTTCACCTCAATACATGCATTTATTCTCACACAAATGCTAAATATCTTCTTTATCAATGATTTAAATTTTTTATTGTACTAATCAAACTTTAATTGGTAGTTAATTTTGTTTCTAAATTAATTTACTTAAATTAAACATTTTAACTTAAACATGGAACAGTACTTTGTATTGCCTCTTCTAGTTCTAATTACTGGCCTGCACACGTCGCGTCGGTCTATGCCATCAATGAGCCCGCAAATATCGTATTGGGGAATATTCCTCCATTCTTCTTGAAGTACCGCACGAAGCTCGTTCAATGTCGCTGGTACCACTTCTGGACCTCTAACGCACATGCTCTGTAGTGTTCAAATCTGGAGAACATGCTGGCCAGTTCATTTTTTCAATCCCAACTTCTAGCAAATATTCAGTTACGCACATTGCTGAATGTGGTCGGGCATTATTTTGCATCTAGATAAAGCACTTAAAACCATTGTAAATGCACAAACATACTGTCAAACTGACAATAAAGCGTCAAATAACAATGGACAACATAGCCACCTTGTCAAAGAAAATAGTGAATTCATATTGAATTAGAAATTATATAAAACTTTAAATTATTGATAACCAAGATCATTTTGCATTTGGGTGAGAATAAAGGCATGTATTGGCATAAACCAAAAAACAAAACGTAAAGAATAGATCACTTTAAACGAAAACTGATATTTTGGAAAAATTTTGCTACTTGATTATTCCACAGGGTGTGTTGAAATTAGATAAAAAAACAACATTTCGATTATCCTTGTATAATATGTCGAATAACCAATGTTTTTTAAAATGTGCAAAAAACATGTTAATAAGGATAGTTGTACCTACAGTTCTTTAAAAAAATCACTAAAATCGGGCAAAAAATAAAAAAGTTATCAAGCCTAAAACTTAATCAAAATTTTGTAGTGACCGTTTTTATTGCACATGAGTGTATATATAATCAAAGAATAAACAGTTCAAGATGATAGATGCAGATATGGATGTCAAAGCTCAGGAACTATACATGAAGATGCCAGATATTTGCCTCGACTGAGTACAGAGCCTTTTACAACATTTGAGTGGGCAGTGAAAATCACCATTTTAGTCTAGATCCCGGAATATAAATTGCACTAGTCCAATTTTTTGACCCTAGAGATGCTAAAAACCCAAATATTTTAGGTTTCGAAGGATTATATGCCCCCATTTCCAAAACTGAAAACTTCAACAAGCCGACCTTAATATTATGAAATAAAAGAATTTTTTGTTTTATATTCACAAAATAATATATACAATTACAATGTATCAATTGTTCTATTAAACTTTGCCTTAATTGTTCTTCTTCATTTATGTTATACTCTAAGAATGAAACATTAGATTTATGGAAACTAAAATATGAGGTGAATACTTTCTATTGAAGCCTACTTATAAATATCTAAAAAAATCACTCCATCCTCTCTCCATATTTTGTTGTGCCAAGCAAGTATGGCAGCGCATTTCTCTCGATTCGCTATTATCAACACTCACTGATTTTCCAGATTTTCCCTTATGAGCGTTGCGTATTCGAGCGTGACGCGTATCGGCTCAGTCAGAGCAGCAACACTATACAAGAAATAACATTTACCTCTCATGTCCTAGTTTACATGCATACTTCAAAATCTGCCACAAAACCGACAGAAACTGCTCCTGATTGCCAGAAAATACCCAACTTTGAAAATCCTGACCCATTTTCTAGATTCAAACCGTTTTCAATAAGATCAGGCGATTAAAACTACCTACATATTTAACGTAAATGACATGTCACAATATTAGAACTTATTTTTGTTTGAATTTACTTGACATGGGTCGAAAATAAAGCTATCTATTTATATGCGTAAAATTGTCGAAGTATGGAAAAGTTGGAAAATTTCTATAGAATTACTGCATGCTTCACTTTAACGTCGATTTTCTCATTTCTTGATCTCGTGCGGAAAATTGATATAAAACTTTTTTATAGCAGATATATTGAGCTAAAAATAGCTATGGGTCAAAATCACCATTTCGGTATTTTCATTCGGATCGATGCGATTTAACGTACGAATGTTTGGTTGCTCAAGACCATTTCCAGTAATTAAATATTATGTGGTGGCGTGTCGTTTCAAAATTCGAAATGTCGAAAAGTTTACATTCGACTATCTTATTCTGTATAAAAGGAATCATCTCATGCTCTTGTACAGTTTTTGGTATAGAATTATCTCCAGTAATCAGCTTTTATATAACAAATTATTTCCCCAGACTCTACCTAAATGAACATTAGATAGCCGAGCGTGACGGCTCAATGCCATTCATTACCCAGAAAAAAGTGTGCTGAACATGCCAAAAGAAGTTTTCACTTCAATAATAAGGTTTTGTAATCTGCTAAGTTTTGGATCGGACCTATACATTACAGATCCAAATGACATGAACGCCAAATACTTAGGTAAGTGGAGGACAGTTGGATCGCAAGGAGAGACGGACCACTGTTCACAATTCCATAAATATTCAGTAGGTGACGCTGTCTCGGCGAACATCAATTTCATTTGTGCACTCACTCAGTGGTATTCGTTTTGACAGGTTCGAGGTGAAATTTAATCATTTGCTAAAATTGGTAAGTAGGCCTGAAAGCTTTAAGTGGCGAAATCTGTGGTAAGATTGGGACTTGTGTGATAAGTTAAAAGTATGTTTCTTCTAAGGTTTGCGAAATTGAATGTTTAAAGAGTGTGTATAGTCTGAAAAAGAATGGATGTAATATTTTGCCCAGCAAAAATACACTGGTCCGTCTCTCCTCCGAAATGAGGTGAGATGGACCGTATGTATGGAGGGCAGATAGTCAATCATGTAATTTTATTTTTCAGTTTACCTAAGATGCCTAACGTATATAAAAGAAAACATGGAGCTTATCCCAAAGATGAATGGACATAAGCTAGTTTACAAGAAGCAGTTCGTGCAGCCAATGCATCGCGGGGCTTCAATATGCCGAAGAATTAAGGCATTTTCAAAAAATAATAGATTCGAACTAGATTAGTGCCTTGGTGCAGAGGCAGAGAGGCAATAAATGGCTTTGCTTCTACCAGAGATGAGGTTCGCATAATGGCATACAAATTGGCAGAGAAAATGAAAATTCAGTATAAATGTAATAAAAAATGTAGTAAGTATTTAGTTGCCCTAACATAGGTAGAAGCCTTACGACACGTTTTATTTAAAAAAAAGCTGGTTATAGATGGTTGCAGTCTTTTATGCGGCGCAATTCCGACATTGTTGTTCAGAATGGCGAAAATGTATCAGCTGCATGAACCGTGGCCATGTCCAGGGACCTAGTGGATGATTACTTTAACTTATTGGACAGCATTTTAACAAAAAATGGTATTCATGGAAAACCTGGGAATGTGCATAACGCCGACGAGGCTGGCCTCCAACTTAATACTAGAGCTGGTAATGTTCTAGCTGAAAAGGGGTTGAAATATGTCCCTTTAATTAGTGCTGGCAAAAAGGCGAAACAATAGGTGTACTGGCATGCTGTAATTCCGCGGGGATGTTTATTCCTCCATTTTCCACATTTAAAGTTAGCAGCAAGAGTGGCGAATTTATGGATGGGATGCCTCCAGGCTCGGCAATTTATATGTCGGAAAAATGCGCCTTCGTTTACTGTGACATATTCATTCTACAAATGCACTCCGCCCCAAGAAAAATTGCCGCAAAGGTTGTTTTAATATTGAATGAACACACTTCACATACGACCAATTTAGAAATGCTTGAATCTGCTATCCAACATGATTCTCCTATCTTTTCCGGCACACGATACACTATTTACAACCGTCGGATCACGCTTTTTTCAATTTTTTAAAAGCTCATTATTACAATGCATGCACTCGTTTCAAAAAATCTAGCGCTTCTCGTAAATTAAGTAGACAGCAATTTGGAAAATCATTAGATGAACCATAAACAAATCAGCAACTGTGAAAAATGCAGTATCGGCATTCATGCAACTGGAATAGTCCCTTTCAACCCTATGTGCTTCCAGATGATGCCTTCATTCATTCAGTGTCAAAGGCTGCAAAAAATATTCCACAAGATGTAGCAGTAGAACTAATTGGAAACGCCATGGATCAAGCAGAGGCAAGCACATATAAAACAAGTGTTGAAGAAGAACGTGCTGATAAACAGGAAACACTTGAAAAGATGCCGAATGCTATATCGCCCCTAATAGAATCTGTGTTAAATGTGAGAAAACGTGTCATAAAAGTTGCGGCTTAATACAGCCGAATAATTTAAAGAAAGGAAAACAAATGAACCAATCTAGACAAGAATATGTAGAAGAAACACTGGCAAACCTAATAGAAAGCGCAAACGTTCGTCTTCTTTTGACAGCGAGTCAGAGGAGGAACAAGAAGCTGTATTAAATTATGAAGAGGAGACTGAGGAAGAATTAGAAGACTATGAATACGTGTATGCTGGCTGCAAAGAGGATTACAGGGTCACCAAGAAGAAATAATATTGGATTAAGTGCCTCATATGTGGCCGCTAGTTGCACAAGCGATGCACAAATTTGTGTCTCTCGTGCGGAAAACACAGCGCTAGGCAAAAATAGGTTTGAATCAATGCTTGTCCATCTTTCCTCATAGGCCCGGTCCATCTCTCCTACGCTATAGAGGAGAGATGGACTTTTGCAAAGTTCTAATTTTTAAATTTTATTTTGGATCAACTCCACTTACCCTACTACAACAAAAAAGGATTTATATATTTCGTTCCATGAATATAATGTCATTACTGCTAGCAGCACGCCGACACTCGGTCATAAATACGTATACTCATTAGGGAAATGCTTACAGTTTTATCCTCTTAATATTTATAATTACCATATTATCGTCAGAAGTCGGCAGCTAATTGTTCTGGTTACTAACTCTAATGGCATTGTTACTTTTAACCCTCATCTCTTCATTTGCTCTTATATTTAACGAAGCGCATATGACAAAGTTCGCGCAGCGTTTAAACCCCATGACGAAGGTTTTCATGACAATATTTGCATAATACGTATACGCGCAAATTAAATCTAATAACAACTTAGCCTGATGATACGCCTTCCTTCGAATTAAGTTCTTGTTAATATGTGGACTGCGGCATGTATGTAAATTTTGGTCTTGAAATAAATATACTTCACGCTGGTTGGTGCGGATTTAAGCGGAAGAGTGGTTATAGGGATAATTATCTTCCGCAGAGAACAGTTTAATTGCGTAAATATTAAATGAAATATATATGCATTTTGTGCGTTAATTTCAAATGTATGCTTATGCGTGTCGAATATATCACAGCATATTTTTTCACTCGAAGAATCTGGAAATGCAAGCTTTTCGATTTGCTACTAAGTATATTTCAAAACACCAATATAAACGGCATTAATAAACCATTAATGGCAAAAAATACCTCATATTTATATAATAAATAAACATTTCTATAACAATAATAAAAGGAGTATAGCTTTTTTGTTAAAAGGTAAAAAAATCGATTATATCTAAATATTTATGTTTTTACTCGGAACGATAAAAACAGTTACATAGAGCACAAAAATTTTTATTTACTTAATTTTCTAACGGAATTTCCTTAAAAAAATTGAAAGATTAATCGAATACCTACTTACCTGTATGAAGATTAATCGTAATTTTCCGAGCTTGTCCTCCGATATGATTACATTGTAGTTTCTGAATCACCATACCCATCGATAGGTTTTTAAAGCATAAAGTTTTTTATCCTCAACCCGAGTCTGCTATCGCACTTCGATACTTACTCATTCTGTTTTAGAGCAAAATTGCCCGCCTAAGGGGCATGTGGTTGGGAGGGTTGTAGTCATATCGGAAGACAAGCTCGGAAAATTACGATTAATCTTCATACAGGTAAGTAGGTATTCGATTAATCTTTCAATTTTCCATCGCTTGTCTTCCGATATGATTACATTGTAGCTGTTTAAAGCTAGATGGTGCAATTTTGCATTATTCTACCTTCAATCCTGAGAATACCACAAAAACACAATTAAGGCAGCAAAGTCGTTCAATTCAACTCTATTTTAAGTATGACAAAAAAAAATCAATGAAAATTCTATCCCATAAATTCCTTAACCACTTAAAAATTAAGGGTGCCTATTCTAGATAAATAAACATATTTTTTCTCCGATTGACAGCAAATATTAATTTTGCAGACACATATCAATCAGCAAAGTATTACTTTTCCTGTCCAGGCAGCAAAATAAGTACTTTGCTGCCTAGGCAGCAAAGTGATTAGTCTCCATGGGAATAAAACGTTTGACATAAGTTGTCAAACTATAATTATTATGGACATATACATTTCCATAGCAACCAACCGTTCCAACAATTGGGATTTCTATCAAATTTTGTCTTAGTTTGTCACTACAGGAAAAATAAAAAGATTGTGGGAATTGTAATAATTTGCAAATATACAATATACATATATCATTATAAACAATCGGAGAAAAAATTATATGTTCAACTCGGCAGCAAAGTAGATTGACTGCCTTAGCTGAATTCCTAGCCTCGCTACGCTCGGCTATGAACTATCAGCCGCGGCAGTCAATCTACTACTTTGCTGCCTAGTAAAACAAATAACTATTATAATATAATATATTATTGATATACAATCAGAGCAAAACAAATGTAATAAATTGAACCTTAGGCAACGGAATACTTAACAGGCTACCTGTTAGGGCTAAGATGTACCCAAATTTAAAATTGTATGTACCTAGAGGTCGAGTATAGAATCTGAAGAAAGTGTCAGAATTTTAGGACTCCACCCTGCTATATTCTTAATGACATTTAGGTTTATGTCAAACTTAAAGGCTGCTCACGTGCCGGCGTGTCTAAGGGTACGTCCATAGTGCACCGCTGCTCGCTTCTCGCTAGCCGGCTTTTACTCTATCGGCTTGGTCAACCTGCGCGATTGTAGCAGGTGGTGGTCATAGAGCACCGCTTGCGTGAGTGTCTCGCTTTGTCTCAGTTGTCAGTTGGCATCATGGAGCTATCTCGTGAGGATCTGTTATGAATTTTGAAAAGAAAGAGCAACTCACGTTCATGAAATTAATAGGTCTCGCCTCGCTCAGAAGTTGGTGAATACCATACTTCAATCGTTTGTCTCATATAACATTTTTTAAAAGCACTTCCGAAATTAAAATATCTTTATCAATTGCCGTCCTACGGATCTTAGCTTTTTAATCAATGTTTAGAAATATTTAATATTTGTTTAAATGACATAGCAACAAACTAGAACAATTCTGCGTATTGCACTGCACATCAAATAACATCAAACACCGAGCGGGTTAAGCGGTATGCGAGAAAAATAAATACAAATTCATTCCGGTAAAAGCTGATTAAGCAGGTTCAAACAGGCTACTGGCGCACTATGGCCACGCGCTACTATTCCTTTATAAATTTTGTTGTCGCTAGTCTGCCGCGATGAAACGAGAAGCGAGAAGCGGTGCACTATGGACGTACCCTTACACTATATCCGGTAAAGACGTTAACGTTCATTCCATACCATGTTTATTAAAATTAAGTTGATCCACCTACTCAAGGTTTGAGTTATTTCGTGGTGATGTGGTTTTTTTTTTTCTTTTTTTCTTTGAGAGGTAAGAATAGGGATGTATAATTGGAACGAATGTGCACTGTGACTTTAATGCACTGTTTTATAGAATTTGCGACATATAATAGGTAATTCTGATTTTTGAAAATACGAAAAATGGGCTGGCTTTTATAGGGAGCTGAGGTTTAAATTTTTTCCCGAAATCTTCAATTTTGACTGTGGAGTCTCTATTATTGTCGATCGTAATTTTGCTTAATATTTGGATCCGATGTGCTGAACTTAGTGCCATAAGTGCTTAGTGTTACCGTTTTCTTTTTAGTTTATCAAGTGATAGAGATTGTAAAGGGGAAAGTGTTGATACATAGAGTAATACAGGTTCAACGTTCCATGTAAAATCGTATTTAGGTTTAGGGGGCTTTAACTTGTAGCCTCCCTTCAAAAATCTTTTTATTATATTTTAATCCCTATTAGGCGGTGAAACATAAAGTTCAGAGCTGATCTATAGGTACTTATCAAGACGTAAGAAGCTCCTTTGTTTATTTCGCGAACTAAAAAGTCCAGATAAATGTTTAAATTATGAGTAAAGACATCGAAATTTTGCTGTTACAGAAATTATAATACCTACTTATTAAAACAAGCGTTGTATGTTAAATATTAATTAACAATTTGTTTTAATAAAAATATTTATAGGTACGCCTATGTTATTACTATTAAGTTAGCAACAGTTTAGACAGTAGGATAACGTTGACAGTGTTGTTGTTAGATATATTTTATATATCGTTGCAATATTATAAATACATAAAGTAAAAATACTAAAAGCCGGTGCTTTATCAACACAGAACAAGCAAAAACCAATTTTAAAATCACAACATTGTACTGTTTTCAAGTTCCTTCTGAGATGGATGCAAACATTATTGGGATGGCGTGACCGGAAATGCTTCTTTGAAGAAATGCTTCTTTGAAGAAATGCTTCTAAGACAGTTTCCTTGCTACCAGGAAAAATTTCCTGTCTAACAGATGAGAGTCTCTATAGAGAGTAACTAATTTTTACTCGATTTAAAAGTCAACGGTTTCCCAACTAATAAACTAGGAAACACGGTATACCAGGGCTGTACTAGCCACCAATATTCCGGTGGCATCATTATTTATCTAAAGCCTTAAATAACATAGAAAACAAGGCAAAAGCGTAAAAATACTCATCATGCCAAGAAATTGTAAATGCATCGACAACTGTGGAGGTTGAATCCGGAAACCAGGAACAGGCATTTTACATTAAAATAAGTTGCAAATAAATCTAACCCCTTATTATTTTCTGATATACCTGCTTGTTTAGTTCGTATTCTGTTTCAATGGAAGTTTGTCTTGATGCCTTGTCGGGTTCCGTTTTTCTTTTGAAGCGATATAAGATGCGAAGAGTGTTATACGTTTTGTTCACGCTAGTCTAAAATTTGAAAGGTTATATTGGTTAAGTTGCGATATTTTACGCTTTCCCCACGATTAATGCAGGATATTGCCGTCTTATTATCGATTCTAAGTAAGACTCTAATATTTCCATTTGATTTAGTAAATAATTGTAAGCCATGACAAGCAGCTTTAACTTCAAGGTAATTAATATGGTTAGACTTGTCGGCTTCTTCTCAAAACTCGCGACATTTTTGGCCGTTACAATAGGCACCCCAGCCTGTAGGAGACGCAGACGCATAAAAAAAAACAAAATTCCAATGAAAACGTACTAGGCTTCATATTTACAGTATATTCTTGATTGTCTATTCACTAGCTAATAATTTGCTTTCTATCTTTTAAAATTAATATTCTGTCATGTACGACTTTCCTTTTAAGGCCTTAAATTTTGCGTGACCTTGTCTTCTGATACTATGACGACTCTGAGGAACGGCAGGAGTCGCTGCTACCAAAACACCAATAATTTTTGCAAAATCTCGAATCGTAGTAACTGACTTGTTATGATATTTTTTAATTGCCTCTTTTATTGAATTCATTTTCTTAAGAGGTAAAGAAACGGTCGAGGAAACGGTCCTCTGAATTAAGTCATAAGTAACTTTTTCTGTATTTATGATAATTCCTAAATCATTTAGGAGCATTATACACATTCCAAAACAGTAAAGTGCATCAGCCAAGCCTGACAAATGGTTGGTGTTGTTAGCCCAATTGGTGTTGTAGGAACCTTTGCAAATAATTAAATTTGCATACAATAATATTTAGTCAAATAACTAACACCCTGTAAAGTATACAGCTGTTTTACAAACAAGAGTCTTCAGGAGATAATTTAGTCAAAACAATTTACACCCTGTAAAGTATGCAGCTATTTTGCAAAAAATAAGGAGTCCATGATTGGAGTCTTAATTAAATAGGTCCACGACCATATTAAAATATATACTGTTGGCTCACAGCCTTTTAATCGTTTAAGTGATGATAGAATTTAGTGAATAGCCCACGGCTATCCCTCAGAAAGTGTGGCCCACGGAGTTAATGCCAAATATGTTTTGCCATATCATCCTGTAAAGTATGCAGCTATGTTGCAGACAATAGTCTGCGGGTGATATTTTAGTCAAAACAGCTAACAGGCTGTAAAGTACACAGCTATTTTGCAGACAATAGTCGGCGGGTGATATTTTAGTCAAAACAACTAACACCCTGTAAAATCTACAGCTATTTTGCAGAAAATAAGGAGTCAGTCCATGATAGCAATTTTAATTAAATAGGGCCACGACCATACTAGAAATATATACTGTTTTTTGTCCCTATTGGAATTGATTATTGCTGCATAAACAGGGGAAATATTATACACACAAAATGTATCTGATTATCAATTGGCGGTGACAAGTTTGAAGTTGGCATATTAAACGATCACTTCTTAGAAAGTCAATAGCCAACTTTTAGTGGAGAAGTCGAATAGTTAGGTCCTCGGCCCTAGGCTTAATCAATTAATAATTTATAATGAAAATAATATTAAGAACTTTTTGTATTGTGAAGCCCTCGGCCTAAATCTATTCTTTTTCTATGCCCTCGGCAAGAATTTTTCGATTGAGTGCTATTTTGTATAATATGCAAATTATAAGGCCCTCGGCCTACGCACTATATAACTCAATCTGGCGAACTCTTTGTGGGGAAGCCGAATAGTTAGGTCCTCGACCCTAGGCTTAATCAATTAATAATTTAT